>JAVTVY010004111.1:0-37521 GCA_036873755.1 Hanleya hanleyi | reverse complement strand
CGTCCAGTAGTTCTAAAGATGTCTTGCTGACAAGGCCTGTATTTTCATGAAAATGCATATCTGTAAGGGACACACGTACAGATAGCACAAACACTAGAACACGGACGAACACACCCACATACACCAAACCCTAACCAATTAGGGGGGCTATAAAAATGAAGCTTTCGTCCAAGTTTGGTGAAATTCCGTCCAGCAGTTCTAAACATATCTTGCAGGCAAGACCTGTATTTTCATGAAAATGCATGTCTGTAAAGGACATACGTACAGATTGCACAGCCTGTAGGACACGGACACGAAGAAACGCACACACACCAAACCCTAACCAATTGTGGGGGCTATCAAAATGAAGCTTTCGTCCAATTTTAGTGAAACTCCGTCCAGTAGTTCTCAAGATATCTTGCAAGCAAAGCCTGTATTTTCATGAAAATGCATGTCTGTAATGGGCATACGTACAGATAGCACAGACACTAGGACACGGACGAAGAAACGCACACACACCAAAACCTAACCAATTGTGGGGCTATAAAAATGAAGCTTTCGTCCAAGTTTGGTGAAATTCCGTCCAGTTGTTCTAAAGATATCTTGCAGACAAGGCCTGTATTTTCATGAAAATGGCATACGTACAGATAGCACAGACACTAGGACACGGACGAAGAAACGCACACACACCAAAACCTAACCAATTGTGGGGCTATAAAAATGAAGCTTTCGTCCAAGTTTGGTGAAATTCCGTCCAGTAGTTCTAAAGATATCTTGCAGGCAAGGCCTGTATTTTCATGAAAATGCATGTCTGTAAGGGACATACGTACAGATAGCACAAACACTAGGACACGGACGAACACACCCACACACACCAAACCCTAACCAGTTGTGAGGGCTATAAAAATGAAGCTTTCGTGCAAGTGTGGTGAATTTCCGTCCAGTAGTCCTAAAGATATCTTGCAGGCAAGGCCTGTATTTTGATGAAAATGCATGTCTGTATGGGTCATACGTACAGATAGCACAGCCTCTAGGACACGGACGAACAAACGCACACACACTAAAACGTAACCAATTGTGGGGGCTATAAAAATGAAGCTTTCGTCCAAGTTTAGTGAAATTCCGTCTAGTAGTTCTAAAGATATCTTGCAGGCAAGGCCTGTATTTTCATGAAAATGGATGTCTGTAAGGGACATACGTACAGATAGCACAAACACTAGGACACGGACGAACACAGCCACACACACCAAACCCTAACCAATTGTGGGGGCAATCAAAATGAAGCTTTCGTCCAATTTTAGTGAAACTCTGTCCAGTAGTTCTAAAGATATCTTGCAGGCAAGGCCTGTATTTTCATGAAAATGCATGTCTGTATAAAGGGACACACGTACAGATAGCACAGCATCTAGGACACGGACGAACAAACGAACACACACCAAAACCTAGCCAATTGTGGGGGCTATAAAAATGAAGCTTTCGTCCAAGTTTGGTTAAATTTCGTCCAGTAGTTCTAAAGATATCTTGCAGGCAAGACCTGTGTTTTCATGAAAATGCATATCTGTAAGGGACATACGTACAGATAGCACAAACACTAGGACACGGACGAACACACCCACACACACCAAACCCTAACCAATTGTGGGGGCTATAGAAATGAAGCTTTCATCCAAGATTGGTGAAATTCCCTCCGGTAGTTCTAAAGATATCTTGCAGGCAAGACCTGTATTTTCATGAAAATGCATGTCTGTAAAGGACATACGTGCAGATTGCACAGCCTGTAGGACACGGACACGAAGAAACGCATACACACGAAAACCTAGCCAATTCTGGGGGCTATAAAAATGAATCTTTCGTCCAAGTTTAGTGAAATTCCGTCCAGTAGTTCTCAAGATATCCTGCAGCCAAGGCCTGTATTTTCATGAAAATGGATGTCTGTAAGGGACATACGTAAAGATAGCACAAACACTAGGACACGGACGAACACACCCACACACACCAAACCCTAACCACTTGTGGGGGCTATCAAAATGAAGCTTTCGTCCAATTTCAGTGAAACTCCGTCCAGTAGTTCTAAAGATATCTTGCAAGCATTGCCTCTATTTTCATGACAATGCATATCTGTAAGGGACATACGTACAGATAGCACAAACACTAGGACACGGACGAACACACCCACACACACCAAACCCTAACCCATTGTGGGGGCTATAAAAATGAAGCTTTCATCCAAGTTTGGTGAAATTCCCCCCGGTAGTTCTAAAGATATCTTGCAGGCAAGACCTGTATTTTCATGAAAATGCATGTCTGTAAAGGACATACGTACAGATAGCACAAACACTAGGACACGGACGAACACACCCACACACACCAAACCCTAACCAACTGTGGGGGCTATAAAAATGAAGCTTTCATCCAAGTTTGGTGAAATTCTCTCGGTAGTTCTAAAGATATCTTGCAGGCAGACCTGTATTTTCATGAAAATGCATGTCTGTAAAGGACATACGTACCGATTGCACAGCCTGTAGGACACGGACACGAAGAAACGCACACACACCAAACCTAGCCAATTGTGGGGGCTATAAAAATGAAGCTTTCGTCCAAGTTTATTGAAATTCCGTCCAGTAGTTCTCAAGATATCTCTGTAAAGCCAAGCCCTGTATTTTCATGAAAAATGGATGTCTGTGGGGCGGGCTGCCACGCACAGGTAGCACAAACACTAGACATGACGAACACACCCACACACACCAAACCCTAACCAATTGTGGGGGCTATCAAAATGAAGCTTTCGTCCAATTTTAGTGAAACTCCGTCCAGTAGTTCTGAAGATATCTTGCAGGCAAGGCCTGTATTTTCATGAAAATGCATGTCTGTATAAAGGGACATACGTACAGATAGCACAGCATCTAGGACACGGACGAACAAACGAACACACACCAAAACCTAGCCAATTGTGGGGGCTATAAAAATGAAGCTTTCGTCCAAGTTTAGTGAAATTCAGTCCAGTAGTTCTCAAGATATCCTGCAGGCAAAGCCTGTATTTTCATGAAAATGGATGTCTGTAAGGGACACACGTACAGATAGCACAAACACTAGGACACGGACGAACACACCCACACACCAAACCCTAACCAATTGTGGGGGCTATCAAAATGAAGCTTTCGCCCAATTTTAGTGAAACTCCGTCCAGTAGTTCTAAAGATATCTTGCAGGAAATGCCTGTATTTTCATGAAAATGCATATCTGTGTAAGGGCCATAGGGGGTCAGATTTAACTTTTAAAGCATTTATTTTGGACCTGAAACGTGTTTACATGCCATGTGCTATGAACTGACATTCTGACAAATTTACGTGTTTATTGACTCACCATCAGCTCCCGCATATCGTTGACAATGTCACACCATCACCCCTAGATACTGTATGTGTGTTTCCACAAGCTTATTTTGTTATGCCACCCAAAATGAAAGTGATAGTATGTTTAATCTAACAGCGAACATGTCATGTTTCCCGCTGTACATTCTTCTAACGCCATGTTGTTTACATTTTGCGAAGTGAAGGTCACGTGACCTATATTGTAGTTCTGCTTGAATCTGAAGTATTCTTGTTAATTCACTGTAAATAATTACTTGTTCTCATCTGATTGACATAGATTTAGTTTATTTGACGTGATATTGTGGCATATAGACTTTGAACTGGTCGTAAAGAGTGTGAACTATTTCGTACACCGGAGGCCCGGACGATCTCTGTGATGAGGCTCCATGTCGAGTCAGTGCGTGACTCGAGTGAAGGCAGTACATTCCACTCTCGTATTTGGATTACCAAGTGCCAAACGTATGTGAATTGACTGTTTTATTAACTCTAATTACCAGAGAATTTATTAACAATTATTGTTTATTGTTACGAAGCCTCAAAGAGGAGAAATTCATTATTGAAGCAGCGGACTATCACTGACAGTTCTGTATTCCTACAACACATTGGCGATTGGCGGTCTGGAATGTATCTCTGTGAATGACATTTTATCTGTAGTTGTACGTTTTGATCCGAATGCAGAACTGTGAACTTTGATATAAAGGAGCACCAGATCCAAATGATCAAACCTGACCGCATCGGAATAATTAGAGTAAATTAGATATTTCGTGATTATGTAGTGCCGGTCTGAATCAAGTCTGGAGAGAATACGCCATGGTCATTGGTCAGTTACGTCACGTGGTACAACTTCGATGGTTATAAATAGAAGCGCAGACGTCAAGTTTGACACACACACATACAGTTCAGCCGGTGGCTGACGTTGACTAGCTCAAGATGTAGTCCACAACAAGTCGCTGGATGCCTGCCGGCAGTGGCAGATACGGCCAGGGATGGAAGTGCATACAACAAGGGATTACACTGGATCATGTATAGGTAGCCCCAGCCTATATTAGGATATACATACAGATGGATTTATACCTGGGCAATGGAAGATAACACTGGAATGACTGTATATGGATAGTCCCAGTCTATACAAAGTGATGCTATACACACAGATGGATTACCATGGCATTGGGGGTTTACAATGGAAGTGCTTCATATATTATATCGTACATTGACCATGACCATTCAGCTATCTCCCACCAGACTTGAGTTTGAGCCACGCCATCCTCATTTACATGCATAATAACAGCATATGCTATTCTCTGTGGTTTCTAATAAATTGCAACTATATCGGCCATATCCTGACATTGTTGGTTTATTCAGAGTTGTGTTTAATTAACCCGGAGTAATATATATGACGAGGATGAGGAGCTTACATCTGTAAGGGACATACGTACAGATAGCACAAACACTAAGACACGGACGAACACACCCACACACACCAAACCCTAACCAATTGTGGGGGCTATAAAAATGAAGCTTTCGTCCAAGTTTGGCAACATTCAATTCGGTAGTTCTAAAGATATCTTGCAGGCAAGGCCTGTATTTTCATGAAAATGGATGTCTGTAAGGGACATACGTACAGATTGCACAGCCTGTAGGACACGGACACGTAGAAACGCACACACGCCAAACCCTATCCAATTGTGGGGCTATCAAAATGAAGCTTTCGTCCAATTTTAGTGAAACTCCGTCCAGTAGATATCTTGCAAGCAAAGGCTGTATTTTCATGAAATTGCATGACTGTAATGGGCATACGTACAGATAGCACAGACACTAGGACACGGACGAACAAACGAACACACACCAAAACCTAGCCAATTGTGGGGCTTTAAAAATGAAGCTTTCGTCCAAGTTTAGTGAAATTCCGTCCAGTAGTTCTCAAGATATCCTGCAGGCAAGGCCTGTATTTTGATGAAAATGGATGTCTGTAAGGGACATACGTACAGATAACACAAACCCTAGAAAACGGCCGAACACACCCACACACACCAAACCCATGAAAATGCATGTCTGTAAAGGACATACGTACAGATTGCACAGCCTGTAGGACACGGACACGAAGAAACGCACACACACCAAAACCTAACCATTTGTGGGGGCTATAAAAATGAAGCTTTCGTCTAAGTTTGGTGAAATTCCGTCCAGTAGTTCTAAAGATATCTTGCAGGCAAGGCCTGTATTTCATGAAAATGCATATCTGTAAGGGACATACGTACAGATAGTACAAACACTAGGACACGGGCGAACACACCCACACATGGCTTATACTTGCTCTACGTGCGAACGATACGATATGATGCGACACGAGAAAAATATACATGTGATTGAAGACTCCGAGGCACAAGAACCCGATACAGAGACTAATGAGAGTCCATCGACTGATACCGAAGCAGAGATTGCCGAGTCTATCCACTGATACCGAAAGAGAGATTGCTGCACACCAAACCATAACCAATTGTGGGGGCTATAGAAATGAAGCTTTCGTCCAAGTTTAGTGAAACTCCGTCCGGTAGTTCTCAAGATATCTTGCAAGAAAAGCCTGTATTTCCATGAAAATGCATGTCTATAACTGGCATACGTACAGAATTACAACACATATAAGGGAAGTGGGAAGAGGTGCCGACATACTGACAGCGTCACATGACTTCACAGAATAATCTTCTGGTTAACCTATTCTAAAGCACATACCAAGAATCTAACGATTCGTGATGTGTTGTATCTCAGGTACGCTTTTATTGTACCTGTTCATGTGGCAACTTGGATGATATGACCACACGGCCCCTAGCACCGGCATAAGCGGTATTAGATACAAATCTAGAGAGCTATGATGGAAATGCTCTGACAACTCGTATACTGGTAATTGGTGAGCTGTTTCGCTGTGACAACTCGTACATTGGAGATTGGTGAGCTGTATCGTCGTCAGATGTAAATGACGGCATTTAACACAAAAGACTAGTCTGTAATGCCCGATGTCGACCCAGCATCAACTTCCCACAAGTGCCAACATATATCAAAGACCAAAAGATCTGTACAGGGGGCGGGCCTCGGGGACGAAACGTCCACCAGCAGAATCTCGCCATATACAGGAAAAAATTACAACACATATAAGGGAAGTGGGAAGAGGTGCCGACATACTGACAGCGTCACATGACTTCACAGAATAATCTTCTGGTTAACCTATTCTAAAGCACATACCAAGAATCTAACGATTCGTGATATGTGTTGTATCTCAGGTACGCTTTTACAGAAAGCCCAGACACTAGGACATTGACGAAGAAACGCACACACACCAAAACCAACGTAATTGTGGGGGCTATAAAGATGAAGCTTTCGTTCAAGTTTGGTGAAATTCCGTCCAGTAGTTCTAAAGATATCTTGCAGGCAAGGCCTGTATTTTCATGAAAATGTATGTCTGTAACGGACATACGTACAGATATCACAGCCTCTAGGACACGGACGAACACACCCACACACACCAAACCCTAACCAATTGTGGGGCTATAAAAATGAAGCTTTCGTCCAAGTTTGGTGAAATTCCCTCCGGTAGTTCTAAAGATATCTTGCATGCAAGACCTGTATTTTCATGAAAATGCATGTCAGTAAAGGACATACGTACAGATTGCACAGCCTGTAGGACACGGACACGAAGAAACGCACACACACCAAACCCTAACCAATTGTGGGGGCTATCAAAATGAAGCTTCCGTCCAATTTTAGTGAAACTCCGTCCAGTAGTTCTCAAGATATCTTGCAAGCAAAGGCAGTATTTTCATGAAAACGCATGACTGTAATGGGCACACGTACAGATAGCACAGACACTAGGACACGGACGAACAAACGAACGCACACCAAAACCTAGCCAATTGTGGGGGCTATAAAAATGAAGCTTTCGTCCAAGTTTAGTGAAATTCCGTCCAGTAGTTCTCAAGATATCCTGCAGACAAGGCCTGTTTTTCATGAAAATGGATGTCTGTAAGGGACATACGTACAGATAGCACAAACACTAGGACACGGACGAACACACCCACACACACCAAACCCTAACCAATTGTGGGGGCTATCAAAATGAAGCTTTCGTCCAAGTTTGGTGAAATTCCGTCCAGTAGTTCTAAAGATATCTTACAGGCAAGGCCTGTATTTCATGAAAATGCATATCTGTAAGGGACATACGTACAGATAGGACAAACACTAGGACACGGGCGAACACACCCACACACACCAAACCATAACCAATTGTGGGGGCTATAGAAATGAAGCTTTCGTCCAAGTTTAGTGAAATCCCGTCCAGTAGTTCTCAAGATATCTTGCAAGAAAAGCCTCTATTTCCATGAAAATGCATGTCTATAACTGACATACGTACAGATAGAACAAACACTAGGACACGGACGAACACACCCACACACACCAAACCCTAACCAATTGTGGGGGCTATCAAAATGAAGCTTTCGTCCAAGTTTGGTGAAATTCCCTCCGGGAGTTCTAAAGATAACTTGCAGGCAAGACCTGTATTTTCATGAAGATGCATGTCTGTAAAGGACATACGTACAGATTGCACAGCCTGTAGGACACGGACACGAAGAAACGCACACACACCAAAACCTAGGACACGGACGAACACACCCACACACACCAAACCCTAACCAATTGTGGGGGCTATAAAAATGAAGCTTTCGTCCAAGTTTAGTGAAATTCCGTCCAGTAGTTCTCAAGATATCCTGCAGCCAAGCCCTGTTTTTTCATGAAAATGCATGTCTGTAAGGGACATACGTACAGATAGCACAAACACTAGGACACGGGCGAACACACCCACACACACCAAACCCTAACCAATTGTGGGGGCTATCAAAATGAAGCTTTCGTCCAATTTTAGTGAAACTCCGTCCAGTAGTTCTAAAGATATCTTGCAGGCAAGGCCTGTATTTTCATGAAAATGCATGTCTGTATAAAGAGACAAACGTACAGATAGCATAGCATCTAGGACACGGACGAACAAACGAACACACACCAAAACCTAGCCAATTGTGGGGGCTATAAAAATGAAGCTTTCGTCCAAGTTTAGTGAAATTCCGTCCACTAGTTCTCAAGATATCCTGCAGGCAAAGCCTTATTTTCATGAAAATGGATATCTGTAAGGGACACACGTACAGATAGCACAAACACTAGGACACGGACGAACACACCACCACACACACCAAACCCTAACCAATTGTGGGGGCTATCAAAATGAAGCTTTCGCCCAATTTTAGTGAAACTCCGTCCAGTAGTTCTAAAGATATCTTGCAGGCAATGCCTGTATTTTCATGAAAATGCATATCTGTAAGGGACATACGTACAGATAGCACAAACACTAAGACACGGACGAACACACCCACACACAACAAACCCTAACCAATTGTGGGGGCTATAAAAATGAAGCTTTCGTCCAAGTTTGGTAACATTCAATTCGGTAGTTCTAAAGATATCTTGCAGGCAAGGCCTGTATTTTCATGAAAATGGATGTCTGTAAGGGACATACGTACAGATTGCACAGCCTGTAGGACACGGACACGTAGAAACGCACACACACCAAACCCTATCCAATTGTTGGGGCTATCAAAATGAAGCTTTCGTCCAATTTTAGTGAAACTCCGTCCAGTAGTTCTCAAGATATCTTGCAAGCAAAGGCTGTATTTTCATGAAATTGCATGACTGTAATGGGCATACGTACAGATAGCATAGACACTAGGACACGGACGAACAAACGAACACACACCAAAACCTAGCCAATTGTGGGGGCTATAAATATGAAGCTTTCGTCCAAGTTTAGTAAAATTCCGTCCAGTAGTTCTCAAGGTATCCTGCAGGCAAGGCCTGTATTTTCATGAAAATGGATGTCTGTAAGGGACATACGTACAGATAGCACAAACACTAGGACACGGACGAACACACCCACACACACTAAACCCTAACCAATTGTGGGGGCTATAAAAATGAAGCTTTCGTCCAAGTTTGGTGAAATTCCGTCCAGTAGTTCTAAAGATATCTTGCAGGCAAGACCTGTATTTTCATGAAAATGCATGTCTGTAAAGGAAATACGTACAGATTGCACAGCTTGTAGGACACGGACACGAAGAAACGCACACACACCAAACCCTAACCAATTGTGGGGCTATCAAAATGAAGCTTTCGTCCAATTTTAGTGAAACTCCGTCCAGTAGTTCTCAAGATATCTTGCAAGCAAAGGCTGTATTTTCATGAAAATGCATGACTGCAATGGGCATACGTACAGATAGCACAGACACTAGGACACGGACGAACAAACGAACGCACACCAAAACCTAGCCAATTGTGGGGGCTATAAAAATGAAGCTTTCGTCCAAGTTTAGTGAAATTCCGTCCAGTAGTTCTAAAGATATCTTGCAGACAAGGCCTGTATTTTCATGAAAATGGATGTCTGTAAGGGACATACGTACAGATAGCACAAACACTAGGACACGGACGAACACACCCACACACACCAAACCCTAACCAATTGTGGGGGCTATAAAAATGAAGCTTTCGTCCAAGTTGGGTGAAATTCCCTCCGCGAGTTCTAAAGATATCTTGCAGGCAAGACCTGTATTTTCATGAAAATGCATGTCTGTAAAGGACACACATACAGATTGCACAGCCTGTAGGATACGGACACGAAGAAACGCACACACACCAAAACCTAACCATTTCTGGGGGCTATAAAAATGAAGCTTTCGTCTAAGTTTGGTGAAATTCCGTCCAGCAGTTCTAAAGATATCTTGCAGGCAACGCCTGTATTTCATGAAAATGCATATCTGTAAGGGACATACGTACAGATAGGACAAACACTAGGACACGGGCGAACACACCCACACACACCAAACCATAACCAATTGTGGGGGCTATAGAAATGAAGCTTTCGTCCAAGTTTAGTGAAATTCCGTCCAGTAGTTCTCAAGATATCTCGCAAGAAAAGCCTGTATATCCATGAAAATGCATGTCTATAACTGGCATACGTACAGATAGCACAGACACTAGGACACGGACGAAGAAACGCACACACACCAACACCAAACTAATTGTGGGGGCTATAAAAATGAAGCTTTCGTCCAAGTTTGGTGAAATTCCGTCCAGTAGTTCTAAAGATATCTTGCAGGCAAGGCCTGTATTTTCATGAAAATGCATGTCTGTAAGGGACATACGTACAGATAGCACAGCCTCTAGGACACGGACGAACAAACACACTCACACAAAATCCTAACCAATTGCGGGGGCTATAAAAATGATGCTTACGTCCAAGTTTCATGAAATTCCGTCCAGTAGTTCTAAAGATATCTTGCAGGCAAGGCCTGTATTTTCATGAAAATGCATGTCTGTAAGGGACACACGTACAGATAGCACAGCCTCTAGGACACGGACCAACAAACGCACAGACACCAAAACCTAACCAATTGTGGGAGCTATAAAAATGAAGCTTACGTCCAAGTTTGGTGAAATTCCGTCCAGTAGTTCTAAAGATATCTTGCAGGTAAGGCCGGTATTTTCATGAAAATGCATGTCTGTAAGGGACACACGTAAAGATAGCACAGCATCTAGGACACGGACGAGCAAACGAACACACACCAAAACCTAACCAAGTGTGGGCGCAATAAAAATGAAGCTTTCGTCCAAGTTTGGTGAAATTCCGTCCAGTAGTTCTCAAGATATCTTGCAGGCAAGGCCCGTATTTTCATGAAAATGGATGTCTGTAAGGGACATACGTAGAGATAGCACAAACACTAGGACACAGACGAATACACCCACACACACCAAACCCTAACCAATTGTGGGGGCTATCAAAATGAAGCTTTCGTCCAATTTTAGTGAAACTCCGTCAAGTAGTTCTCAAGATATCTTGCAAGCAAAGCCTGTATTTTCATGAAAATGCATGTCTGTAATGGGCATACGTACAGATAGCACAGGCACTAGGACACGGACGAAGAAACCCACACACATCATAACCTAAACAATTGTGGGGGCTATGAAAATGAAGCTTTCGTTCAAGTTTGGTGAAATTCCGTCCAGTAGTTCTAAAGATATCTTGCAGGAAAGGCCTGTATTTCATGAAAATACATATCAGTAAGGGACATACGAACAGATAGCACAAACATTAGGACACGGGCGAAAACACCCACACACACCAAACCCTAACCAATTGTGGGGGCTATCAAAATGAAGCTTTCGTCCAATTTTAGTGAAACTCCGTCCAGTAGTTCTCAAGATATCTTGCAAGCAAAGGCTGTATTTTCATGAAAATGCATGACTGTAATGGGCATACGTACAGATAGCACAGACACTAGGACACGGACGAACAAACGAACGCACACCAAAACCTAGCCAATTGTGGGGGCTATAAAAATGAAGCTTTCGTCCAAGTTTAGTGAAATTCCGTCCAGTTGTTCTCAAGATATCCTGCAGACAAGGCCTGTATTTTCATGAAAATGGATGTCTGTAAGGGACATACGTACAGATAGCACAAACACTAGGACACGGACGAACACACCCACACACACCAAACCCTAACCAATTGTGGGGGCTATAAAAATGAAGCTTTCGTCCAAGTTTGGTGAAATTCCGTCCGGTAGTTCTAAAGATATCTTGCAGGCAAGACCTGTATTTTCATGAAAATGCATGTCTGTAAAGGACATACGTACAGATTGCACAGCCTGTAGGATACGGAGACGAAGAAACGCACACACACCAAAACCTAGCCATTCCTGGGGGCTATAAAAATGAAGCTTTCGTCTAAGTTTGGTGAAATTCCGTCCAGTAGTTCTAAAGATATCTTGCAGGCAAGGCCTGTATTTCATGAAAATGCATATCTGTAAGGGACATACGTACAGATAGGACAAACACTAGGACACGGGCGAACACACCCACACACACCAAACCATAACCAATTGTGGGGGCTATAGAAATGAAGCTTTCGTCCAAGTTTAGTGAAATTCCGTCCAGTAGTTCTCAAGATATCTTGCAAGAAAAGCCTGTATTTCCATGAAAATGCATGTCTATAACTGGCATACGTACAGATAGCACAGACACTAGAACACGGACGAAGAAACGCACACACACCAACACCAAACTAATTGTGGGGGCTATAAAAATGAAGCTTTCGTCCAAGCTTGGTGAAATTCCGTCCAGTAGTTCTAAAGATATCTTGCAGGCAAGGCCTGTATTTTCATGAAAATGCATGTCTGTAAGGGACATACGTACAGATAGCACAGCCTCTAGGACACGGAAGAACAAACGCACTCACACAAAATCCTAACCAATTGCGGGGGCTATAAAAATGAAGCTTACGTCCAAGTTTGATGAAATTCCGTCCAGTAGTTCTAAAGATATCGTGCAGGCAAGGCCTGTATTTTCATGAAAATGCATGTCTGTAAGGGACACACGTACAGATAGCACAGCCTCTAGGAAACAGACCAACAAACGCACAGACACCAAAACCTAACCAATTGTGGGAGCTATAAAAATGAAGCTTTCGTCCAAGTTTGGTGAAATTCCGTCCAGTAGTTCTAAAGATATCTTGCAGGCAAGGCCTGTATTTTCATGAAAATGCATGTCTGTAAGGGACACACGTACAGATAGCACAGCATCTAGGACACGGACGAACAAACGAACACACACCAAAACCTAACCAATTGTGGGGGCTATAAAAATGAAGCTTTCGTCCAAGTTTAGTGAAATTCCGTCCAGTAGTTCTCAAGATATCTTGCAGGCAAGGCCTGTATTTTCATGAAAATGGATGTCTGTAAGGGACATACGTACAGATAGCACAAACACTAGGACACAGACGAACACACCCACACACACCAAACCCTAACCAATTGTGGGGGCTATCAAAATGAAGCTTTCGTCCAATTTTAGTGAAACTCCGTCAAGTAGTTCTCAAGATATCTTGCAAGCAAAGCCTGTATTTTCATGAAAATGCATGTCTGTAATGGGCATACGTACAGATAGCACAGGCACTAGGACACGGACGAAGAAACCCACACACATCATAACCTAACCAATTGTGGGGGCTATGAAAATGAAGCTTTCGTTCAAGTTTGGTGAAATTCCGTCCAGTAGTTCTAAAGATATCTTGCAGGAAAGGCCTGTATTTCATGAAAATATATACATGTATCAGTAAGGGACATACGTACAGATAGCACAAACATTAGGACACGGGCGAACACACCCACACACACCATACCCTAACCAATTGTTGGGGCTAACAAAATGAAGCTTTCGTCCAATTTTAGTGAAACTCCGTCCAGTAGTTCTCAAGATATCTTGCAAGGAAAGGCTGTATTTTCATGAAAATGCATGACTGTAATGGGCATACGTACAGATAGCACAGACACTAGGACACGGACGAACAAACGAACGCACACCAAAACCTAGGCAATTGTGGGGGCTATAAAAATGAAGCTTTCGTCCAAGTTTAGTGAAATTCCGTCCAGTTGTTCTCAAGATATCCTGCAGACAAGGCCTGTATTTTCATGAAAATGGATGTCTGTAAGGGACATACGTACAGATAGCACACACACTAGGACACGGACGAACACACCCACACACACCAAACCCTAACCAATTGTGGGGGCTATAAAAATGAAGCTTTCGTCCAAGTTTGGTGAAATTCCCTCCGGTAGTTCTAAAGATATCTTGCAGGCAAGACCTGTATTTTCATGAAAATGCATGTCTGTAAAGGACATACGTACAGATTGCACAGCCTGCAGGACACGGACACGAAGAAACGCACACACACCAAAACCTAACCATTTGTGGGGGCTATAAAAATGAAGCTTTCGTCTTAGCTTGGTGAAATTCCGTCCAGTAGTTCTAAAGATATCTTGCAGGCAAGGCCTGTATTTCATGAAAATGCATATCTGTAAGGGACATACGTACAGATAGGACAAACAATAGGACACGGGCGAACACACCCACACACACCAAACCATAACCAATTGTGGGGGCTATAGAAATGAAGCTTTCGTCCAAGTTTAGTGAAATTCCGTCCAGCAGTTCTCAAGATATCTTGCAAGAAAAGCCTGTATTTCCATGAAAATGCATGTCTATAACTGGCATACGTACAGATAGCACAGACACTAGGACACGGACGAAGAAACGCACACACACCAACACCAAACTAATTGTGGGGGCTATAAAAATGAAGCTTTCGTCCAAGTTTGGTGAAATTCCGTCCAGTAGTTCTAAAGATATCTTGCAGGCAAGGCCTGTATTTTCATGAAAATGCATGTCTGTAAGGGACATACGTATAGATAGCACAGCCTCTAGGACACGGACGAACAAACGCACTCACACAAAATCCTAACCAATTGCGGGGGCTATAAAAATTAAGCTTACGTCCAAGTTTGATGAAATTCCGTCCAGTAGATCTAAAGATATCTTGCAGGCAAGGCCTGTATTTTCATGAAAATGCATGTCTGTAATGGGCATACGTACAGATAGCACAGGCACTAGGACACGGACGAAGAAACCCACACACACCATAACCTAACCAATTGTGGGGGCTATAAAAATGAAGCTTTCGTTCAAGTTTGGTGAAATTCCGTCCCGTAGTTCTAAAGATATCTTGCATGAAAGGCCTGTATTTCATGAAAATACATATCAGTAACGGACATACGTACAGATAGCACAAACACTAGGACACGGGCGAACACACCCACACACACCAAACCATAACCAATTGTGGGGGCCATAGAAATGAAGCTTTCGTCCAAGTTTAGTGAAACTCCGTCCAGTAGTTCTCAAGATATCTTGCAAGAAAAGCCTGTATTACCATGAAAATGCATGTCTGTAAGCGGCATAAGTACAGATAGCACAGACACTAGGACACGGACGAAGAAACGCACACACACCAAAACCAAACCAATTGTGGGGGCTATAAAAATGAAGCTTTCGTCCAAGTTTGGTGAAATTCCGTCCAGTAATTCGAAAAGGCAGAAAACAAAAAATATAATTATTACCAGTTATTGAAGTAACTCCCGAACGTGAATCTCTTTACCTTATTTCCGCTAAGACAACATGACATCTACAAGCGGCAGATATGACATACGACAGACAGTCGTCCATAACAGTAACATATATTAACACGTTTACAACAGAGTTATTTTTTCAGTAACGAAACATTCATCAAAACTAAATTCGATAAGTTATTGAATTTGGCACTTTACTGGACTGCAGATTTGTAGTTATATAATATACGTTCATACTGCTATCGCGATTGATATAGAGTGTAGTTATATAGTATACGTTCATACTGCTATCGCGATTGATATAGAGTGTAGTTATATAGTATACGTTCATACTGCTATCGCGATTGATGTAGAGTTGGAATATTATAGAACTAGTGGATCCTCTGCTATAACTTGGCATATGTTCTGATGTGCCGGAAAGTCTTCTAAAAATCGATCACATAATCAAACATGGCGAATACTTCGTCTCCAATCAGACGCGTGATCAAATATGACAGATATCGTTTTACAAATGGCGCCAAGTATTCGTCCATGTAAATCTATAATCCTTAACCGCTTATTCATCACATTGTTTATCCCTCCAAATCTGCTGCCCTCTCCTCCTGATCCCCTACGGATCTCTGACCGTAAACCTGTGCTTGATGTCAGATCCCTTTTTCTCCCGATACATTACAAGATGTCACCGATATTACATACTATCGTCGTACCGGGTTTGGTGGTATCAAACTTAATCAAGTACATACCATAGACTGCACATGACAAATGAGCATCAGTAACAGTAAATATTGTCCCACTTTCTTCATCCTCGTTTGGACCTGTGGGGTTGTGCGAAATACTGTACCAAGGAGTGAGTGAGATATTGACGTAGCGAAAAAGGTAAAGACTGACGCGGTACAAGGTTCGTATAAGATAATGTCCTTGCAGGTGTAGCTGCTCTCACGGCCCATAGCCACATCTAAGCTGGTGCTAATCCGGAACACATGTACTTGCCTGTCGCATGTTGGCACACATGAATTATATATAAATGAACAGTTTGAAACCAATTTTACATAAATTATAAAAACCTTACTAGAATGAGTCTACATGACATTAGTATCCTTTTTTCAATATTTCCATTTTTGTCCACATATGGCAGTGGATAAGACCAACAATTATTTCAGATGATGATTCGAGCAGAAGGTTATTGCAAATCGAGACAATGGTATAAAATATAACAAGCTTATGATATGATAATTATGAAAATATGTGCTTAGAGCTAGATGAGTGAATGTCTGATTGCAGTATATATTCCGTCAGAGGAATCAGTGATAGGAAAAAAAGGAATAGGCGAGGACCCTTGAAGATGAACATCAAAACCATTTAATATCACGCAACAAGGTTCGATTGTGTCAAGTATATGAATATACAGTAAGGTGAAACTTCCCGACAGTTAAACTGAGAAGTGACCCTCTCTGGGCCGCTATATTTAATTCACCCATGACGTTATGTACAGAAGAGCGTGCAAACAGCTGCTAATAAACTTGATGAAAAACTGAAATGAATAATCAGCTGTGATGGTGCGCAGTGTGACGTGCTAATATTTCTTTATTCGGCGGTTCTAAGAGAGAGCAAGATGTAATCCATGAACCAGACCGAATTTGTATATAGTTGCGCGGAGAATGTGATAGTGAACTTTTCACATGACAAACTCGATCTGCAAAGCAGGCAATTTCTTTTATGTGTGACGTTCAAACGGTCAGAAAGCGTCTATCCTTGCGGTGTACACGAGACTTGAGGCGGCCTGGTCTCAGGCCCCTGTGACAAATTGTCAGGTTCCTCTCCGGTCGTAGGCGTAGCCCCGGACTGTATGGAACGTCTACCGTGTCTCAGGTTACACGGCTCAGTTCATCTAAGCGTTATTACTCGTCTCTGGAATCCTCTCCGTATCACTGCCTCTCCTAGCAGTAGCCCTTCGGGGCATCGGCCCGTACGGCACACCACAGCGTCTTCGGCGGCAGCCCCTTTCGACTCGGCAGAACGCACGTCTTCGGCGACCCGAATTCGGCGGCGACCCCTTTCGGCTCGGCAGACTGCACGTCTTCGGCGGCCCGATTTTGGCGACCCGTCTTCGGCTCGGCAGACTTCACGTCTTCGGCGGCCCGACTTCGGCGACTTGTCTTCGGCTCGGCAGACTTCACGTCTTCGGCAGCCCGACTTCGGCGACCCGTCTTCGACTCTCACGGCGTTGACCCAAGGACGAGTTAATAGGCTCCGATTGTCTGCATATATATAGGATAATAATGCCCTGGTCTCGGGAGCGTATTATTACCTTTCAGTGTAATTTCAATTAATATCAATTATTTGTAATAGCATTCAAGACTTGTGGCAAGGCATAATTCGAGACCTGCGGCAGTGTAAATTATGTACAGTGGATGTAAGCTTATGTTATCAGTTACCCCTAGCCGAGGCCTGTAGGTAACTAGTGTAGGTGAGTGTGATTATCTATTCTGTCCCTAAGGCCGACGATCTTGTATGTAAGCAAGTATATGTTATTGATCGCACCTAGCCGAAGCCTGTATATGAACCATGGGAGTAAGGTGAGTGAGTAAATAAGACGTCCGCAATTCTCAGTCGTAACGTCGAATGCTAGTCCGTGTTGAAGTGCAGACTAGTTTGAGCTGTACGTGCAGATCTCGTCCCGGAGGCCGATGATCTGATGTATGGGAGTAGGTATGTGTAATCATGTAAAATACATAACCGACACTAGCGGTGATAATTTGCTATTAACCGAAGACTGCGGCAAAGTACTTCGGCCCGGTGCTCAGGTAGAGAACTACGCTGAACCTGTTCTTATGCACGCATACCACTGGCCAATAAACAGTTAACCACCTATTGCAGAAGCAAAACGTTAGCCGCGGACGAAATAGCAGACTTTGATGTGTAATACATGCTGAATGTTATTTTGTGTGATAATAGGCTGCATGTGTGGGATATTTGGTGCTCTGTATTCCCACTTGATATCGTCCGCTCGGTACAGTTAGAAGTTAGACTTTAATGCGCAATGCATGCTGAATAACTACTACGTGTGAACCGCTGTGGACTTCTCGTCCCCAGATACTGTGCGTGTTAGTATCCATTATTCCTAAGCTATGGCTCAGCTCTCGGCTTTCCAACCCAGTTCGGCGCTATTTCGGCAATCAATTCGGCACTTTCGGCACATTCGGCGCATTTGCGGCGATCCTGTCTCCGTGCTTTCCTGCACGATGTTTACCCCTTGATTGTCTGAGACAGAATGCCGAATTTTGATTGAAATTGTAGTTTAAGGGCCGCTTCCCATTCAGATTTCGCGGCCCATCAACTCAATGTTTTATTTGAATTTCACGGTACATTTATTTGTTTACTGAATATCTTTTCCAGCGCTAAATATATAAATAAATAAATAAATAAATAACAATGAGAGATTAGTAGGAGATATAAATAGAAGTAAATAAGAATCGCTACAGTACACCCACTTTCCAGTTCCCGATTGTCCACGGATGGTGACTGGATCCTACCGGTAGGATAGCTGTAGGGTCTGCGGATGATGGCTGGATGATTTCAAAAATCATACGCGGATCCTCCAGCCATCATCCACGGACCATACGCGGATGATCCGCGGATCATCCGCGTATCATCCACGGATCATCCGACCATCATCCACGGACCCTCCGCGTACCATACGCGGATTGTTTTAGAACGGCGCGTCAGCCTATACTCTTCCACCAAACATGATACGGTCAGACAAGTTGGGCGAATTCATATTTTGTCTTTTGTTAGATTGAGAATATGTTCGACAAAACAATAAGTTATAACTCGGCTATAATGAAATTGACACCTACGATTATATAAAATCCCATTCGCAAAGACAATGGATTATGTTTGGCCTAAACTATGTCAAAAACCCCCAACAGAAATAGACCGCTTCCTTGGCGAGATCGGCTTTGTCGAATTATTACCGCGTAGCAAACTCCTACTGCGTCACACTCGTCCTGTGCCACGTGGGTTTAAACTTTCTTGACGACCCCACGGTCTTCAATCACAGCATCGTAAAATACTGTTACTTATTTGGACGTTTAACTCTCAACATTTCCCTAACAGAAGACAGTACAGAGAATATCCACGATCAAAACTGGAAGACTGGCAATTGTAAACAGGTCTCCCCATGCCGATAGCCAATCGATAGCCTTTTGGAGATACTCCAAGCACGTGATTTTTATATGATTTTCGTTTTCCACCTCCGTATAAATTCTTTAAATAATGTGGATCTCATTCCGTATAGTTACATATTGGAAATGATTGTGACGAAAACGAAGATTTTTCAATTAATAAATAATGAATACTGGTAGTGTATTTAACGATTTCAATATTAAAATCAAATTTGAGAAATGTGTGCTTAGGAGATTTTGCCTACATAACGTAATAATTTAGCACCTATTCGATTCTCACCACCAGCCATCAAAAACAAGAATGTACCTGACATTCTGTCCAACACTGTACAATTCTATGTTCACCCCTAAGATCAGTGAATCTGGTCTGGGAGTAATCAAGTATACAGTATTCACAAATTGGTTTACTTCTTAAAGATACATCGTATCAGATTTCCCTGACAATTAAATTAATATACACGACCAACACACAAACACACTTCAAATTTTTTTTAAACTCCGAACATTTCTAAAGGGAAGCCTTTGTATTGGAATACCAAATCGTAATAGATATATGACTATCTTGTATCCAACTAGCAGATTCTCCATAATTGACAGACTTCATCAATAGTACTCTTTCTGCAATGAAATGATCTACAAGGGAGCCGTTTTAGGCTCATTATTTCATTTCTCCAGACCGCTGAAGTGAAACGCATATAAACCAAGTAGTACGAGGGAGCCGTAAAATACTCATTATTTCATTTGTTTAGACCGATGAAGTGAAACACAAACAAACTACCGTAAAGACCAGTTAATTCATTTCTTTAGACAAGGAAGCAAGGTTGCCTTCATTTCTAGAATTATTTTGTTCGTGGGTATTCAAAACAAGGATAATCTGTATCTCCTTGTATATGCACAAGTTAATTGCCGTTGAATCAAAGAAGTTTTGTGTTTAAAATTATAGTTCTACTGGATATTTCGGATAAGAGCTTCCCTGTCGGAGCTATAGGCACCTTCACTAGAGAAATAAGGGTTCTAAAATGGTTCTTCAACAACGTCAATGGTTCTATATATGTAGAACCATTTTCGTCCTGAAGTCACGCGATGGTTCTTCACAGAGTATCATTTCACATCAAAATGGTTCTTTGTGGCACGTCTTGGAATACGCGCGAAAATGTTGTCACGTGATCCACTCAAGCCGCCATTTTGCAGAGTTTGATCCCGGTACATTTGGGCAGTGTGGATTTCGGAGATTTTCTGGTCAATCAACTTGATTAAAGGTAAGTTTATTTAATTCCAAGTGAGAATAGTACTGTCTTAAGAAATCGTAACTAGAATGGACGAATTATAATTGGGATATCGGCTTCCCTCCCTCGTAACGAGGGCAAAGCTTAGCGGTCACAGCGTGTGAAAATGTGACGCGCGGGGATGGGGGCGCAAAGACGCGAAACTCGATAAAGTTGGAGGGCTGAAATGTTTTACTTCATTTATCCCGCTTCTCAAACTTCAACGAAATGGTGATCTTGAATGGGCTCAACCAACTGTGTCAAACTATTCAAATGTTGTCTTTTGTTCCGAGTTGCTTGCGTGAAAACATTCCCTGGCAGGAGTCCGGTTCAACAATGAACTCATTATGAACTCAATGAACTCAATCAAGCTGGCTTCAGACAAGGCCATCGTACGTCGGACCATTTATTTACACTCCGAATTATCATTGAAAAGTATAATTCCAATAAAAAGCCTTTGTATGCATGCTTTGTAGATTTTCGTAAAGCATTTGACTCTATTGATAGGCAATCTTTGTTCAAAAAGTTATTAGACACTGGCATAAATGGTAAGATATTTAATCTGATTAAGTCCTTATATAGTGATGTCTTGTATAACATCAAAATTAACGATGAGATTTCCTCAAGCTTCCACAGTTACCGAATACGAATACGAATACGAATACTTTATTACTCCCAGACCAGATTCACTGGTATTAGGGGTGAAAATAGAATAATACAGAGGTGGACAGGATGTCAGGTATATTCTAGTACATGATACAGTATACAGATAATAATTAGTGTATACATTCAGCTTGTAGTACTTGTTAATACTTAGTCAGATGGTTCGTCAAAATCGCTATTGGGCTTGAGCGCTTACCAAAGTCATAGCCCTTTGAATAAACCTACTTAAATTAATCAATACTTTTTTCGACGGGTTATTGAACAGATCCTTTGTCTTAAACTCATTAGGATATTTATAATAATAAGATGGTATATATCTATTTCTGAGTTCTTCAAGTCGAGTACAGTAAAATAAAATATGAGATTCATCTCCAATATCTCCACTCTCACATAATACACATACCCTATTCTGACGAGGGGTACCAGTCCAGCGACCTGTTTCAATCGGTAGCCTATGATTGGATGTTCGAAATTTAGTCATGCTATGTCTCAGTCCAGGAGGCAATACAGTGAGGTAATTTTCTAAAATAATCTGTTGTTTAAATATTTTGTAAAACTCTGTTTTAGACAGTTTATTTATTTCTTCGTGCCAATGTTGAAAATACTGATCAGTTAAATTTTGTCTTACGATTGAAACAAGCCACTTTACACTACTAAATTGCTGGGAAGCCCATATATATCTTAAACCACAATCATTTAATATCAATTCTATCTTATTTAACCATGGCGATTTTCCTGGAATATTACACCTCAGAATGTGATAAACTAAACTGGAGAGTTTTTCAGTTTTTCCAGAGACGATTTTTGCCCACAGTGTTATCATACGTACGCCAACATCAATTGCTAAAGGAGCCCTACCAAGTTCCCCGTAAACAATAACACTAGGGGTACTCCTCTTTATTCTAAGTATTTTTTTACAGAAGAACAAATGCACCTTTTCTATATCATCAATTTTCTCATAACCCCATATTTCGCTAGAATATAATAAGACTGGCTTAACCATTTCATCAAATAATTTAACTTGACAGTCAGTTGGTAAATCCATATTTCTGACTTTTTTCAGAACACCAAACATTGCTTTAGTAGCTTGTGAGACAAGGTGTTTACGAGCAGATAAGAATTTTCCATTTTTCCTAAATGGTATACCTAAATAAGTATAAACATCAGATATTTCAAGAAGATTACCATCAAGGTAGAATTTCGCCTTCGATCTTCTTCCCTTACCAAATACCACTATTTTGGTTTTCGATAGATTTACCCTCAGCCTCCAATTTTTACAATAAATTGAGAAATTATGCAGCATATTTTTCATCTCTTTAGGAGATTCAGCCAATAAAACTGTATCATCAGCATAAAGCAAAATGAATAATCTCAAATATATGTATGCATTTCTAGCACTTAATGTAATGCCCTGTGCACCAGCATTTATTAGAGCATCCTCGAGATCATTTAGGTAAATTGAGAAGAGAAATGGGGACAAATTCTCCCCTTGACGGACGCCAATTTTACTGGTGAAGAATTCAGATAATCTGCCATTAGAATCAGTTATACAAGATTTAATACCACTATACATGTTCTGTATAACCTTAAAAACTTTGCCAGTAATACCACTGTCAATCAGCTTTTTCCATAGCCCAGGTCTCCAGACCAAGGAGTTAAACAGGGCTGTTCCCTCTCTCCTACACTGTTTAATATTTTTATTGATGGCATCAAGTCAAGCTTCAATGACCACTGCTGTCCTATTGACCTAAATGGTCATCCATTGTCTCATCTACTGTTTGCAGACGATCTGCTTTTGTTGTCTGAGTCTCCAAATGGGCTACAAAATGCTATTGACAATCTAAACATTTATTGTAAAAGTAATCATATTGTTGTCAACCTCGACAAATCCAAAGTTATTGTGTTTAAAAAAGGTCCTCAAGTCAAACGACCTATAATATGGCGCTTGGGCGACTCTGAAATTGGTCAAGTCGATCAATACCAATATTTAGGGATAATTTTTTCACGTACAGGCCATTTCAGGCAAAATACAGAGCAATTAAGTCGTAAAGGCATGCGTGCTTCATATTCATTACTTAGTAATCTATTCCAGTCCCTAGTTAAACCTGTCCTGCTTTATGGCTCAGAGGTGTGGGGAGCAGACCTTGTATCATGTAAACACCCTGACAATTCTCCCCTAGAGAAAGTTCAACTAAAATTTAATAAACGGCTTTTACAAGTTCACAGATCCACCAACAATTGGGGGGTTAGAGCTGAGTTAGGCATTTATCCATTGATTCACGATATAGTCAAGAGGTCTGTTAATCTTTACCATTATGCACTAGAATCTTCTGATAAATTAATATACCATGCTCTTCAGGAACAAAAGGTTCTCTGCATGAAGCATGTTGGCTGGTTGTATAAGATACAGTCTTTTTTACACACTAATCTTAATATAGATATAGATGAAGCAGTGGGGAATAATTTTCATCTTCTGCTACAGGCACATTTCAAAGCATGTTTTCATGATTCACTTCAAGATGATAAAATTCCTGGTGAACAAAATAAGATGAGAACATACAGACTGTTTAAGACTACGATTGAACTCGAACCATATCTGTTATATAATAAACCAAGCCACCAGCAATTTTTCTCAAAATTGCTGTTAAGTAACCACAAGTTAAAAATAGAAGTGGGTAGGCACACCAAGCCCAAGACCCCAATTCATCAACGTTTGTGTGAAGTGTGTATGGTAGTAGAAGATGAGAAACATTTTGTTTTATCATGTAACAGATTTCATTCAGATAGGATCTCTCTATTTCAAAAAATATCTGCTCGCTTTAATGATTTCAACACTATGAATGATACTAACAAGTTTGCCATGATTATGTCTTGTGCTGCCTTATCCAAGTTTGTTGTACCTACTCTTTATGAATGGTATAATCAACGCTAATTTATGCATTGTACTACATACAGGGCCGTCTTGGTGAATTATCATATTATTTGCACACGTTGTTGCTATATTTGCATCATAATATTTCGCATTAGTACTATTCCATCTACAATATATCCACGCAGTCTGGGTGAATGTTTGACTGCTTATCTTCACCCACTCAGGGTGTCAAATGTACATACTATTGTTACTCTGGTTAATTGTTCGACTTAATTTGTACTCTGCCTCTTCTGGTTTTTGTGCAATAAATACTTGAACTTGAACTTGAACTTATGAAGCACCACGTGACTTCTGTGGTGTGTCACTGTCGTTGATCTCAGTCCCCGCTCAGGACCAGTCCACAGTTGCCTGGCCTGTGGAATATTGGATGGTCGATGTCAACGTTTAACTTTTTTCAATAAATTATGAAAATTAATAATAATATATATATATGTCTTTTTTAAATCGATTTTTTTGTTTTTTAAATATTTTTTCTAAGTGTATTTCTCTTTCATCTTTGTCTCAACAACAACAATTAAAGATGTAATCAGCCTCAAATCTGGGCTGAAATCGATTTCTCTCAAAGTCAGCGAAAGTGACATATGGGACTGACAACAGGTACAAAATGAGACCCATTTGACCACAAAAAACTAAACTTGTTTCTACCATTCACGAGAAAATAGAACGAGTTGATCTTTAAAAATAAACAGCATGCCGCTTATTTTTCCAAGGCAGGCCCTAAAATTTGAAAAGTTTACTTAAAGGAATAGTAAACTCTGCGTAAACTCGTGCTCGACATGACAGAATTATGCCATCAGATTCCAAAAACACGGGTAGAAAAAATTAACAAAATTCTACAGCTGAGTACACATCGATTTATCGATCACACTTTAACACTTTGTGATCTGCGACATGTTGGAATGACTGACGTTTGTGGGCCATACTATTTTTATGTAGATGGCGCTTCGAGAAATATGCCTTTGTCATCCGGGCTCTATCCCATAAGGTAAAGCATTAAACAACAACAACGGCAACATAAGCAGCGTTTCTTCTACTGCTATCGGGTGATATGGCCTAATATTCTTGCCTCAGAAAGAGAGCTTGTGAGATCATATGCAAAATGCCACATGTCAACCTGTATATCAATTCGACATTCATATATCACGATGCTCATAATCGTCTCGGAGCGTAAAGAAAGGTCCACAGGTCTGTCAAAAGCCATCGACACAATAATTTACAATTGGTCTCCCTGTTATTAGCTACTCTGGCTTGGGCCCAACTACGTCACAGGAATAATGTCAGGTGATATTTAAAGGATTTTCATTGGCTAACGGCTCTCGGGCTTGTTAAAATGGCGACTTCCACGGATTATTGATCTGGGCAATAGTTCTGATGTTCAAAATGATCTCATTCATTCGGAATTACTAGAAAAGCTGATTTGTTTTGTTTTTCGAATACTAATGATATAGTTCTTTCGATATACGTATGCATCATCTTAGGGTTTTCTATTCCTTTAACCTGAAAATAGGTTATGTGAAATTGACCCTAGGTAACCCACAGTTCGTTCCCCCATTTCTGAACTGCATAACTTATAGGTTATCCAAATAGGTTAAGCAGATAGGTTATGCCAATGAGTTGTGTTGTGGTTAGGCATTGGTTTTTGACTGGAGTTCATTCAATGAAAATTGCTGTTGCTATCTACGCCGACATATTGATTTTGCATGTGATAATAATCTCGTTCCCATAGCCGGCCCTAATCTAGCCCCTCTTAATATCGGACGCTGCCGTTGGCTTCCGGTGCCCTTGCCGCTGGCAAAGAAAAATCATTACCCGGTGACCAATTTTCGTCATTACCACGTGTTGCGTAGAGAGTCCAATTTTGTGTGACTGACAGACTTTTATCATTGGAATTGTGACCTCTATTTCTAAAATATTATCTCAAATTAAATTCCCATATACACGTTTTAATCTTGAAACAGTTGAACGTAAAGTTTATCCGTCATTCACTTTCGTTTTCGTCTGTCGGCATCATGCAGGTTCCGGGCCGTACACTTATGGTATTGCGTCTTGGTTAGGGCCCCATAACCAGGACACAACGCGCAGTCAGGTGAGAGGAAGTTGAGAAACTTTTACCCTGTTCATATAATCCCACACAGCGGTATATACATCTGGGCTGTATATTATCTAAGTATCAGAGTATCAGAGAGTGTATGAAAACGCACATGGGTTTCGGGTTCAATTATCTCCCCTCGACTGGGGCTCTTGTGTGTGAAGTTAACATCGAATCGCTCGTAAGTACAGCCCATGCTTCGATCGGAAATGATTTTCAGGTTAGAACAGGAAATTATTATTAAATTATGTCATCGTGACACAGAGTTTGGGCCATAATTTAGGCGAACGAATATTCGGTTATGCGTCTTTCATTTTGGGTAACCGCTAGCCGAACTGAACGATCGTTCGCCCCAAATTTTAGGGCCTGCAAGGCCCACAGGGAATTCGTATCAATTGGATTGCATATACATACCCATCTCACAACACATAAATATCAAGGGACGCAAACTTGAAATGCACTTTTCCGCCAGAAATTACCGGATTTCAGAGGCTCGATTGAGAACAAATAAACGCAATTTACTCATACCTGGCGGTGTTCAGGTTTTCTGTTACACTTCATAGCACAAATCCCGGCTCGTATATGGCGCTGCGGTGCATAGTTTTTGTAAAATCCTCTCTCAAATCAACGGTTAAATTTTCCCGCTTCGAGCATCTTCACGGACGTTGAAATTGGAGCCATATGCAAGAGGGACTGCCGTAGCCTCGAACCCGAGATCATAACAATTACGTCACGCACCACGAACAACGCTGATTGACTGTTTACACTATTCAGAGACTCTATAATAAAGTTTTTATTATTATTATAGAGTCTATGCACTATTCCAGTGGACAGTGCGCGAAATTCAAAACTGTGAAACGTGTCCGTCAATCCAAGATAGCCGATCAGCGTTGTTCGTTGTGCGTGACATAATTGTTAGGATTTCGGGTTCGAGGCTACGGCAGTCATTCAACGTCCGTGAAGATGCTCGAAGCGGGGGAATTTAACCGCTGATTTGAGAGAGGATTTTACAAAAACTATGCATCGCAGCGCCATATACGAGCCGGGATTTGTGCTATGAAGTGTAACAGAAAACCTGAACACCGCCAGGTATGAGTAAATTGCGTTTATTTGTTCTCAATCGAGCCTCTGAAATCCGGTAATTTCTGGCGGAAAAGTGCATTTCAAGTTTGCGTCCCTTGATATTTATGTGTTGTGAGATGGGTATGTATATATGCAATCCAATTGATACGAATTCCCTGTGGCAAGGCCGTGTCAACAAGCGTATACATGTGTGGTGCATTCTACCAACGTATGCTATGCGACATTACCGAACCGTAGGCACGAGCCATGACGTTATCCCATGGCTGCAGCTGTGCAGCATTCAAATTCTTGAGCGTCGCTTCGTCACTCATACGTCACTGCGTGACGTCATTTTCCTCTCTGCGTACAACACACACTCAATGGCGAAACAGAAAACCCGTCGAAGCGGGCAGAGTTTCAAATTTCTCTGACAAGATATTCTTGCATTCATTGTATATGGCGATCCCACCATCATCAAATATAATACATATGATGCTCTGGTAATCTTCCCTGCTGAAAAAAAAAGCCCATAGGGGAGAGTATACAAAATCCATCCATTTTGAGGCTGATTACATCTTTAAAGTCATTCCCTATGTCAAGCCGAGTTACATGTAGGCCTACTACAGTTTTTAATTATCTACCATACCCTCTCCTCTATCATGTCTATGACATAGAATAAAAAAGAAGTTGGAAATAGAATCACTCAACACAGTCATTTCAAAACATTCTCAAAAAAGAGTGAAAGCCTATTTTTCCAAATGCCATCCGTTTATTACTTCCCAAGTGGACCAACCTTCGGAATATATACGCCTTGAATATCTAAACCTTTCCTTGAGGAGAGAAATTCATTCATTCTTCGTGCCAAAACACGGCTTTCAAACTTTTAGCCAGCTCTTCAGCCAAAAACACTTCCGTCAGGATTTTAAGGACCGGGCTTTACAATATTATCAGCGACAATTGGTCAAAATTATCCCCAAAGGTCATCTCCCGCCCACTGGATTATCTGCCCCTGACTTTTGGGGATAATTTCGATCAATCGTCGCTGACAATATTGTATAGCCCGGTCCTTAAAATTCTGCCAGAAGTGTTTTTGGCCGGAGAGCTGGCTAAAAGTTTGAAAAGCCATGTTTTAGCGCAAAGAATGAATTTCGAGGTTTAGATAATTCAAAGCACATATATTCCGAAGGTTGGTCCACTTGGGAAGTAAAAAACGGATGGCATTTGGAAAGGTAGGCTTTCGTTCTATTTTGAGAATGTTTTGAAATGACCGTGTTGAGCGGTTCTATTCCCAACTTCTCTTTTATTCTATGTCATAGAGGACAGGGTATGGTACAGTAGATAATTAAAAACTGTAGTAACTCGGCTCGACATTTACTTTAATTGAGCCAAAGATGAAAGAGACATACACTTAGAAAGAATATTTAAAAAAAAAAAAAAAAGATTAAAAAAAAAAATATATATATATTTATTAAATTTCCTAAATTATTGAAAAAATTTATACGTAGACATCAACCATCCAATATCCCACAGGCCAGGCAACTGTGGATCAGTCCCCCTTTCTTCGGTAATAGCCTATAGGGAATTGATCAGTCCCCCTTTCTTCGGTAATAGCCTAAATAGTAATTCCGCCACTTCATTTGTAGTTGCTGAATTATATCAATGTCTCACATGAGCTTGGGGCTGGTGAGTTAATAATTATGATGATAATTAATAAATACAGCCTCCTGCAAAAAGTATGTGTAGGGTACCGTATTAGCATATATCACTGGCCAGCTCTAGCCACAACTGTTCCTGTTAAGAACGCCTTCGGTTGATAGTCACAGACGACATGTATGGATCTCCGTGTGGTATAACCCGTACCATATAATAGTTCATTTTGATGCTCCTTACCTGTTACTTTCGGGAAGCCGATTCCTTCTTTCCACGCTTGTCGCTTTAATTAAAGTTTCCGGTGCTGGTGATTAGCTGTACACGAACCATTTTCACATCGACCCTGACCTTATTACGGTAGACGCCATATTGTGTGTATTTGGGCCCATATTACGGTAGACACCATATTGTGTAAACTGCGCATGCGTAGTGGCCCAAATACACACAATATGGCTTTGCACTTTGACGCTTTGTTTTCATGAACTAATTAGTTGATTTGAATGAATTTTGTCAAAGATATATTTTGAACTCCACAAAACAATTATTGGTTACCTGTTAAACTGAAGCCTGTACATTATTTCTCTACCTGTCTCTTTCAAAAATTACCTGTCAAATTACCTGTTAAATTACCTGACCCCTATGATAGAACTACATGTATATATTCAGGTACCAGAAGATGATGGAGATGTTGGAGAAGATGAAAGGACCCTAGCCAACCATATCAGAATGATCCAGGCAGGAGTGGGAAAGGCTAGGCCTTTATTCTGGAGGATAAAATGAAGAGGACTGTCTTTCACAGCAAAAAGTTCCTTTTGGAGAAAACGACGAGAGAAGTTCTGGAGGAATTCCCATGTTTGAAAATTCCCAAATTGGTTAGTGAACATTGAATCCCTGTCAATATCTGTTAATGTCTCTCATTTGTCTCATGTTTTAGTTCTTGAAACTTCAAATAATCTAGAGCAAAATGTAGCTTGAGTCAAGTTGGACAAATAACCAACCTTTTTTCCACAAATCTGTCAGTTTTCTTTTCAAGGCAAGGGTTATTTCCCTTGAATTTGGTCTGTCCTTACAGTTAGGTGTGGAAGAACAATCAAAACAAATTGGTCTGGAAAGCAATAGTAATCATTTGAGGCTTGACACATTCCTGGTTGAATTTATCTGCTTGATACTTTCCTTATTTACCTACCTGCACTTGGTGCAGCTTTGTTTGTTCATGCCAGAATTTTTCATTGCATTGCATCCAAATTACTTCTAGTCATAATTCTTCCGCATAGTATTTAGTGGAGTGTTCCAGTCCTTTCAGATTGATGACAAGAGTATACGATTATATATTAAAAATTGCATGCAGTCTGTCCTGGATTTTACAAGTGGATCTCTTGTCCCAATTATTGAACTATAAATCAATGGCATTGCCTTGCAATTTACATTCCATTTAATCAATTAGATTCTCAAGCCAAGATATCTTACTTGAGGATAACTGGAGTGATGAATTATCTTTACTTTCCAGCTCTTATCAGATATGCAGACATACCTTCATGTAGATGTGGATAAAATGGTTGTTACAAGATTAAAGTGAATGGCCTCCAAAATAGTCAATTAGTGGAGAGGGCACCAACATGCAAACTGAAGCAGCAGTGCACACAGACCATCACTGACTGCCTGGATGAGTACGAAAAGAAAGGTGATTTACAAGTGCATGTACTTCTGCATGATATCTTCTGGCCTGTCTGTCATATAAGCATCTATTGGTCAGGCCTTTGTGTTACTGAAAATGCACCAGTCAAGACTCAATTGTTGTACCCAGAAACTATGTTTATCGCCTTTGTTTTCTGACACTTGTATGAAAGAATGACCTGATAGTTGGCCAACATAAATGTAGGCTTAGTACAATAGCATGTGGATATGGAGTTTCTACTTGAGAAGAAGAGTATGGGTAACCAAATCTCAGTATGAAATTATTGTGTATTCATACTCATTTGTTAGGACTGGACTATTGTAGGGCAGAGTTTTATTTTTGTCTTGTCAATCATTGTTATGCAAATACATGATCTTCCTGTTGACTAGGTTGAATACATGTAGTCTATACTTTACTTGTATGCAGGATTGCAGTTGGGGGCTGCCATTCTACTGCTGCCATCCTTATTTCGAGAAGACGATACCCTGATGTTCATTATTGACTAAGTGAGTATAGACTAGTGGAGTAATAGACCGGACCATTTATCAGTTGCTCATTTGGGTAGACTAACTAGCATAGATGGAAGTAGAGAGATTGCCCCTTCCATGCAGAAAAAGATCTCTGATGGAAAGAAAGCTAAATGAATTGAATATTTTAGAAATTGGTTGCATATTAATGAGGAAAGGCATTTGCAGCTGGTTAACCATCCCTTACATTTTTAGCTCGCCGTATACGAAGTAGGCGAGGTATTGGGAGAGAGAGGGGGAAAGTGTTGGTGTCGGTGTCGGTGTTGGTGTCCGCTTAGACTTTTATGTTTAGGCTGGACTTAGAAAGTTTTCTGGGTTAATCTTTTCTGTTTAGGCTGGACTTAGAATAATTTTGACTTCTTATTAGGCATGAGATGCAGTGTACATTGTATACACAGTCCTACATACCAAATCACATACAGTATATTCCTTTATAGTATTTACTAATAGTTTTTGACATTATTTTATTTCAGAAGTACAATATCAAAATAACTGGTGGGGGAATCCCGCAGTACCGAACCCCTGTTAGTTTTTAATTTCGTGTAGCCTTAAATGAAGGACGCCATTTCCTAAAATTTTATCAAATTCTCGTTGACCCTGAAGCTTTTGTACAACCATATCTGTGTCCACACATTTAACTTACTATATTAATTAAAAGTGAGTTTGAATCAGTTTGTGAGCTCAGTCTTTACCCGTGCACATTATTATGGAGCATTACAGTATGATTGGACACAGTTGTCATTGCGTTCTTTTATTTGCATACAAATGTGAAGGTTTACCACAGTGCAAGTGTCCTGTTGGAAATGATAGATTTAGTCCTACTATTTCACTGTTATTAGCTTTGTTTGTTCACATATCATCACACAAAGTTACACCAAGAACTTGCTCAAAAGTACACACCTATTGTTCCTAACTATATGTATACATGAACATGTATTCATCAGATCTATGCAATGGGATGTGTAGGCTTACTTTTGGAAAAAATGTAATCTTTATTGGTAGTTATATAATATAGTTCCTCCTTCAATCCAACCTCAATATCACTAAATATAGAAATCATATTTCTTAATAAATTTATTATTTTAAATGATGTGCATTGCCAATGATGTGTAACCTCAAATGATGTGCCATCCTTAAGGGCTCGATCTTTTTGCGAAGCTGCATATATCTCTTGTATGTGATACTAACCTATTAGGTAGGAGATGCAGTGTACATTGTAGGTTTATACTTGGTGTAAGAATTACGCACAAGACAGAGCCTACAATAGCCTGTCTGAGCTCAACAATGCGTCTAGACGTGACCCTTTTCAGCTGCACAAAAGCCTCAACAATGCGTTCTTACACCGACCTGTTACATATACACAAACACGTCAAATCAACTACAATATATTCCTTTATAGTAATTACGGTACTGATAGTTTAATGACATTATTTCATTTCAGAGGTACAATATTAAATATTAACCCCTGGTGGTTAATTTTGTGTCGCCTTTAATGAAGAACACCATTTCCTTCAATTTTGATATCGAATCCCATTCCTCATCATGATTTAACCTCAAGCTTTTGCACGAACCATATTTGTCCAGGCATTTCACACCCACATCTCAGACAAAATTTCAATTGTACATGTATTCATAATGACATGTATAAGCTTACTTTTGGAAAAAAAGGTAATCTTTATTTCAAGTTTTATAATATAGTTCATGTTTCAATCCAACTTCAGCATCACTGACGAAGAAGTCAAATTTTCATTGCAATATGTATTGTCATTGCCAGTGATATCGATGTGCAACCTGAAGGGCTCGATCTTTATGTGAAGCTGCAGGTTATTGAATACCCAAAAGGCGAGCTGTCGGGTTACAAATAACCCTTGTTGAATTCAGTACGAAAATGCATCAATGTTTCATCTTCACCCCTCATGGTCTTGAATTGCGGTTGAATTGAACACTGGAATTGTTTGTGTAACCTTCATGGTTCTGAATATATGTGAAAGCTGACCATACTGGTTGATTCCATTTTGTATTGGCATTAGAAAGTCTTAAGAGTTTTGGGCTGTTCCGGAGAAATGTGTGCAGGGAAGACAACTTTTTCTGACCCCAACACCCATATACCATTTATCCTATCTCCCTAATGTTAAATGACTAGACACACATATACCATCGAACTGAATAATCCCCTCCCCTGTCCCAAGTGTTATTTTTTTCTGTAACATCCCTTAGATGACCCCTTCTTAACAGTGCATCTGTTGAGTGTTCGTATTATGTAATAGTGCCATGGGGCATTTCAAGTATTGCTTTGAAAATGGACACTAAAAATCCAGTCATCTTCCCAAATTTGAACTTGTGACCTACCTAATAATGGCTATTTCCACAATATATTGTTAAGACTGCAAATCCTTCAAAAGTTCCCTTAACATAAGAGATGTAAAATCTACCTTAATACAGTATATCCTGATTTTTTATTAAATTCCCCTTTCAGATGCCAGAAATTCCAACCCCGGTCATGTCGATTCACAACTGTGCCGAAGGAAACCCTTTGAAGGCGGAGAGGATACTGCCACACATGGACAGCATGCAGATTCTCCAGGATGATACCAGTGTGGACATTTCTTTTGCCCTTGGTGCAATATTCACATTTTACTATCTCTTTGGTGTAGAATATCCCACTGGACTGATGAAAACCCTTCTTTTTTTGGAGCGGTTTGTTTTCAAACTAAATCTAAATCTCTCTGTTCCAGTCACTCTGAAGAGAGTATATGACTCAGTCTGTGTATGACGAACCTCGTCTGAGGATTATTCAGATTTTGTGAAAACTTTCATTACATCTGTCGGCTTCATCATGTATTTGTTTCACTGCTGGCATGGACTAGTCAAATCGTCTTGTTCGGTTCATGATTGGATTATTGAAGGATTCTTTTATCTCGGACACATGCAAGAATCATTCCAATATTATACTAAAGTAGACATTTGTTATTAATGTGTGTATTTATTGACTCTCTCATCACCCTCACCCTAGTGTGCAGATCATCGAGCAGGGGACTGGAGAGGTTGCGGTCCACTCACCTCGGAGATCTGGCTCACCAGGGTGGATTCTCGGTCCTCTTAGTGGTGTGGTTGTCGGTAGGAGATGGGAATAGTACGGTGGCCCGTTAGGGCCATTGTCGTTTTCTTTTGATTTCCTATGTTTTTCTTCTATTTCCGAAGAAACCAACTTAATTTTCTAGATTTTCTTTGTATTTTCCAAGAAATCAACTGAATTTTCAGCGAATTCATAGCAATATTCTGCGAATTTTCCGTGTTCAACGACGTAAAAACAGAGACAAAATCGAAGAAAAACCTAGGAAATTCTTGAAAAACACCAAATATAATTTCCTCCGCGGATATAATATTTCCTCCGCGGATATAATATTTCCTCCGCGGATATAATCATTTCCTCCGCGGATATAATATTTCCTCCGCGGATATAATATTTCCTCCGCGGATATAATATTTCCTCCGCGGATATAATCATTTCCTCCGCGGATATAATATTTCCTCCGCGGATATAATCATTTCCTCCGCGGATATAATATTTCCTCCGCGGATATAATATTTCCTCCGCGGATATAATCATTTCCTCCGCGGATATAATATTTCCTCCGCGGATATAATATTTCCTCCGCGGATATAATCATTTCCTCCGCGGATATAATATTTTCTCCGCGGATATAATATTTCCTCCGCGGGTATAATCATTTCCTCCGCGGATATAATATTTCCTCCGCGGATATAATATTTCCTCCGCGGATATAATCATTACCTCCGCGGATATAATATTTCCTCCGCGGATATAATATTTCCTCCGCGGACATAATCATTTCCTCCGCAGATATAATATTTCCTCCGCGGATATAATATTTCCTCCGCGGATATAATCATTTCCTCCGCGGATATAATATTTCCTCCGCGGATATAATCATTTCCTCCGCGGATATAATATTTCCTCCGCGGATATAATCATTTCTTCCGCGGATATAATATTTCCTCCGCGAGTATAATATTTCCACCGCGGATATAATATTTTCTCCGCGGATATAATCATTTCCTCCGCGGATATAATATTTCCTCTGCGGATATAATATTTCCTCCGCGTATATAATCTTTTCCTCCGCGGATATAATATTTTCTCCGCGGATATAATATTTCCTCCGCGGATATAATCATTTCCTCCGCGGACATAATATTTCCTCCGCGGATATAATATTTCCCCCGCGGATATAATTAATTTCCTCCGCGGAGGAAATCCACGTGACTTGAGTACTAGAAAGACGGCAAATTCATTAGCATTTTTGAGGCCGAGGAGTGAGGCTGATGTGCAGGTGACGTCACGATGGCGTCACTATGACGTCACATCCGGTGACATCCGGATCAAAGGTCACATCCGGTCACGTGGCAACCGGGTCACTTCCTGTGACGTCACGATGGCGTCATTATGACGTCACATCCGGTGATATCCGGGTCAAAGGTCACATCCGGTCACGTGGCATCCGGTAACATCCGGGTCACTTCCTGTGACGTCGCTTCCGGTCACCTGGCGGCCTAGCAAGAGTTAACTGCCCCTACCTAAGACCCCAGTGACTTCCAATGTTAATCTCATGCAGGTATGGGAAAGGGGGCTTGAAGATATCTTTGAACGCCACTATGAGATTCGCCCCCGTTTTCGTCCGGATGGGTACCACCCACGCATACTTCGATAGGATATCGATGCACGTCAAGATATACCGATTCCCATCGTTGCGTTTGGCAAAGGCGCTCATATCGACCAAATCCACTTGCCACTGGGCATCTATTCCTCCCACGATGCCACGGTTCCGTAGAAAATGGCGACGGACAGATCGATGTAACTATTTTGGGAGTAGCTAATTACGAATCCGGGATGAAATTTTACATTGACGCCTGGGTTAAATTGATTTTTAATGAATTTAATTATTTAATAATTAAGGTAAAATTTATTTTCAAAATCTGACCTCGGATTCGTGATCTGCGCTATCCATATTACTTTATGACGAAGTTTAGAGTAATTCGGAACAGTGGAATTGGGTGCTGCCCATTGAAGCCTGGGTTAAATTGATTTCTAATAAAATTAATTATTTAATAATTAAGATAAAATAGATTTTACAATCTGACCTCGGATTCGTCATCTACGTCCTCGACAATACTTTAGGACGAAGTTTAATGTAATTCGGAACAGTGGAATTGGGTCTGTCCATTGAAGCCTGGGTTGCGCTAAGGTCAAAGTCATACCCAAATTTTCTAATCGAGATTTTGATATCAAGGTCAAGGTCAAGGTCAAAACTGACCTCAGATTCGTGACCTCTGACCCCGATATAGGTTTAGGGCAAAGTTTGAGGTCAATCGGTGACAGCAAAAATTCTGACCAAAATTTCGCTAAGGGGTCACCCTTAGGTGTTTTTGGAGGTCAAGTTTCAACCTTCACCGAATGACCTCAAATTATGTGTATATAGGTTTTCGAGGTCCCTGATCACGAATCCGAGGTCAAAATTTGGATTGGTTTGATACAAAAAAAAGTGTCCATTGAAGCCTAGGTTAAGTATTGGAATTTTCAAAAATCGGTAAAAAAAAAACTGAGGGCCCTAGATCGATTCCGACCGCAGTTTCGTTATCAGCTAGATTCATACTCTTACCACACCAAATTTGGAAGGAATCGGTGAAACAACATTTTCATTCTTATACCTTGGGCTAAAATGGTCTGAAAAATTCGGCCTTGACCGATTGACCCCAAACTTCGCACTAAACTATACTGGAGATCGTAGGTCACGAATATGAGGTCAGATTTGACCTTGACCTTGAGCTTCATATTAAAATCTCGATTAGAAAATTTGGGTGTGACTTTGACCTTAGCGCAAGGTCACAAGATATTGTCGGACGACCCTGAGCTTTTCATATGTGGCGACCCCGTGACCTCTGAGTTGACTAATGACCTTGACCTCTGGCCTCAAGGTAAAATTTGCGATAATGCATTCCGATTGTACTATCGCATTTTTAAACCCAAGGTCAAAGATCAAGTTCCATGT
>JAVTVY010004110.1:0-39902 GCA_036873755.1 Hanleya hanleyi | reverse complement strand
TTGATATTGACAGTCAATTTTCAATTTTCGTTTTTCGTTTTGCTTCACGCAAAAATGAAAATCAAATATTGAAAATTGCCTCGACTTGTCCGTTTTTCGTTTTTTTGATTTTAACTTTGACGTATCTATGTTAAGTTCTCATGTGGACGGGTTATCATGTCACTTCCGGTACGACGAGTAGAATAGAAAACGCAAATCGTGTCGTATGAGAGGTGTGGAGCGTGAGAGGCATGTGGCCCACCAGGCCATCCTCGGGAGCCAGTGTATTGATCGATTTGTTAGGGTATCTATACATTGCCTTGGTTGCATGGTTGCACACGATAGTTCTGGATAAAAAAAAGATCAAGGGGTATCCTCTTAATCAAACCAATTATTCAACAGGTTCAGCTAGCTCATTACTCCAATCCACTAGCTGGACGGTTTGAGATGTGACATCGCTGGCATAACTTTGATGTCAGGCTGAAATCGACATCGAGAGTCAAGGCAAAAACCGCCGGCTTGGGATACCGACATGCTAATTCAAAATAACCTCGGGGATGAAATGTTCGAGATTGAGGCAACGACTCGAATCACCAAAAATGTCCAAGTAAACCCTGTGCGGGGATAGCCTATAGTATTGGACCCTTCTACGGAGGGCCAATGATAGGCTGATGCAGCAACAACAACATTTTCCCAGTTATGCGCCAGATTTTGAAATCGAAAACGATGCCGCGCTATGTCATCGGTCAACTGAGACAGTCACGTGGTTGTGTATGAAGATTGGGGTGGCTCCTATAAATAGTGATCCAATGAAAATGCTCGTCTTAGTTTGAAATGGCGGAGTCGAATGCCAATCTCTGAAGGGGAGACAGCTGGAACAGTACACTATCACTGTCTGTTAATATCTTGAATTAACAGAGAGTACTGCAGTCTATGTGCGGGGATTCACGATTTACCTGGACTTGTGAAGATGCACCAGACAGGTCTGGATATGTGGCATCCCGCTGTTCTCAATGGTTATTGGCCTTGAGGCCTGAGCCAATCAGAACGCAGTCTTAGATTTTCTCATTTCTAAAAATAGATGTTTAGAGCGCTACAAAAGCGAACAGCATTCATGCAGACAACCGCTATTTGCTATTGATTTGAAATATAGTATTTATAAAGATACCAACAAAGATTTAATACCAATAAGAGTAAGTATGCGGCCCGTAAACCACCATTTCAAACAAGCACACAATCGCCACGTTTGATGTCAGACGTCTGAATGCTTCAACGCTTCAGGTCCAATCTTCATTCTCTATTTTTGGGACCTGGATCGTTGGAGCGTTCAGATGCTCGTCAACGTTCAGCGTCAAAAACGCTTCAACGCAAGTGTGGGTGTCAAACGCTTCAACGCATCGACGTGGGAAGTTTCCTTGGGGGTTATGATTAGGCATCTTCATTTTATCGAGCCAATTTCTACGTTCCCACTTCGAACCTGCCTTGATTCATCTGACCCCTTCAGTGTTCAAAATCCGAGGTGTAAATTTCACCTACTAACGACAGAAGAACCAATCAGAGCGTACATCGATTGCGAATGAAGTCACGTTGAGTGACATCATCCTCTATTAGCGGCGTCTTTCCTCCTAATAAGGTGCCCACTAATTAGGTCAGCCAATCAATAACGCTCTTGTGCGACCCATTTCGAATTTCAAATGTTTTCGAGGTCAGTGACGTCTCGTGTCTATTTATAAGTTATTTGAACATTGAAGGGGTCCAGATATATCAAGGGAAGTTCGAAGTGGGAACGTAGAAATTGGCTAGATAAAATGAAGATGTGATTAGGGTACCCACGTATTTATTATACTACCCTACTTTAATGAAACTCCCATGTGTATCAACCCCGTTGTTCTCCATATAATGCTTCACACCTGCTGCACGATTGCCTACTCGCTTATGCGCAGTTGGCCCATTATATTCTAGCTCGAATGCCTGGCTCCAGGGATCTATAGTGTAGTGAAACTCCCACATCTTGCCCCCTACTGTTTTTCCATATTATGCTCCACACCTGCCTAAACAATCCGATTTGCGCTTTCCATACTACTCCGCGAACCGAAAGTGACATCATAAGTCTTGCGCGTGCGCAGTTAACATTGACGAGTCAAAGTTAATATCAAAAAACGAAAAACGGACAAGTCGAGGCAATTTTCATTATTTGATTTTCATTTTTGGGCCAAGTGAAACGAAAAACGAAAATTGAAAATTGACGGTCAATTTTCAATTTTTGATTTTGAGAAACCAAAAACAAAAAACGAAAATTGAAAATTGACGGTCAAATTTCAATTTTTGATTTTGAAAACACAAAAACAAAAAACGAAAATTGAAAATTGACGGTCAATTTTCAATTTTTGATTTTGAGAACACAAAAACAAAAAACGAAAATTGAACTGTGCAAGGTTACACGGACCGTTTCTGCTCTGTGTGTTATGAATTTATGTATTTATGAATCTTCTTTACCTAGCTACGCTCATTTAATTCTTCTCTTAATTGTGAATTTCTTTTACCTAGCTACGCTCATTTAATCAGCGGGATTCTGCTCTATTTGTGAATCTTCTTTACCTAGCTACTCTCATTTAATCAGCGGGATTCTGTTCTTATTTGTGAATCTTCTTTTACTGTGCTACTACTACGCTCACATAATAAGCGGCATTTATGAATCTCAGCGGGATTCTGCTCTTAAAATTGCTACATTGCTGTATTTGCTTGTTTAACGTTGCTACGCTCATTTAATCAGCGGGATTCTTTTCTTATTTGTGAATCTTCTTTAACCGTGCTACGCTCATTTAATCAGCGGGATTCTTTTCTTATTTGTGAATCTTCTTTACCTAGCTACGCTCATTTAATCAGCGGGATACTTCTCTTAATTGTGAATCTTCTTCTGTACTACTTTTGAATCATGCTACGTTCATATAATCAGCGAGATTCTGCTCTACATGTGAATCTTCTTTAGGCTTGCTACGCTAATTTAATCAGCGGCATTCTGCTCTATTTGTGAGTCTTCTTTAGGCTTGCTACGCTCATTTAATCAGCAGGATTCTTCTCTAAGTCGGTGAATCTTCTTTACCTAGCTACGCTCATTTAATCAGCGGGATTCTGTTCTACTTTTGTGCTTGTTTAACCTTGCTACGCTCATTTAATCAGCGGAATTCTGCTCTGTGAACCTTTTTTAACTGTGCTACTACTACGCTCATATATTCAGCGGCATTTATGAATCTCAGCGGGATTCTGAACTTAACATTGCGACGCTCATTTAATCAGCGGGATTCTGTTCTATGTGTGAATCTTCTTTACCTAGCTAGCTCTATTTGTGCTTCTTTAACCGTGCTACGCTCATTTAATCAGCGGGATTCTTTTCTTATTTGTGAATCTTCTTTACCTAGCTACGCTCATTTAATCAGCGGGATTCTGTTCTTATTTGTGAATTTTCTTTTACTGTGCTACTACTACGCTAATATGATGAGCGGCATTTATGAATTAACACGCTCATTTAATCAGCTGGACTCTTTTCTTAATTGTGAATCGTCTTTACCTAGCTACGCTCATTTAATCGGTGAGATTCTGTTCTATTTTTGTGCTTGTTTAACCTTGCTACGCTCATTTAATCAGCGGGACTCTTTTCTTAATTGTGAATCGTCTTTACCTAGCTACGCTCATTTAATCAACGGGATTCAGCTCTATTTGCGCTTTTTTAACCGTGCTACGCTCATTTAATCAGCGACATTCTTTTCTTATTTGTGAATCTTCTTTACCTAGCTACGCTCATTTAATCAGCGGGATACTTCGCTCATATAATCAGCGGGATTCTGCTCTACGTGTGAATCTTCTTTACCTAGCTACGCTCATTTAATCAGCGGGATTCTGCTCTAAGTGTGAATCTTCTTTAGGCTTGCTACGCTCATTTAATCAACAGGATTAGTGGGATTCTCTTCTCTTAGTTGTGAATCTTCTTTACCTAGCTACGCTCATATGATCAGCGGCATTCTGCTCTATCTGTGAATCTTCTTTACCATACTAATATAACATCGGCTTGCTACGCTCATTTAATCAGCGGGATTCTGCTGCATTCTTTAACTGTGCTACGCTCATTTAATCAGTGGGATTCTCTTCTCTTAATTGTGAATCTTCTTTACCTAGCTACGCTCATTTAATCAGCGGGATACTTCTCTTAATTGTCAATCTTCTTTTTAAGCTTGTTACGCTCACTTAATCAGCAGGATTTTTTTCTATTTGTGAATCTTCTTCTGCACTACTTTTGAATCTCCTTTAAGCTTGCTACGCTCATATAATCAGCGAGATTCTGCTCTACATGTGAATCTTCTTTAGGCTTGCTACGCTCATTTAACCAGCGGGATTCTGCTCTAAATGTGAATCTTCTTTAGACTTGCTACGCTCATTTACCCAGCGGCATTCTGCTCTATTTGTTAATCTTCTTTGGGCTTGTTACGCCCATATAATCAGCGGAATTCTGCTCTAAATGTGAATCTTCTTTAGGCTTGCTACGCTCATTTAATCAACAGGATTAATTGTCAATCTTCTTTACCTAGCTGCGCTCATATAATCAGCGGGATTCTGCTCTACATGTGAATCTTCTTTAGGCTTGCTACGCTCATTTAATCAGCGGGATTCTGCTCTAAGTGTGAATCTTCTTTAGGCTTGCTACGCTCATTTACCCAGCGGCATTCTGCTCTATTTGTGAATCTTCTTTGGGCTTGTTACGCCCATATAATCAGCGGCATTCTGCTCTAAGTGTGAATCTTCTTTAGGCTTGCAACGCTCATTTAATCAACAGGATTAATTGTCAATCTTCTTTACCTAGCTGCGCTCATTTAATCAGCGGGATTCTTCTTTTAATTGTGAATCTTCTATATACGCATGTTACGCTCATTTAATCAGCGGAATTCTTTTTTATTTGTGAATCTTCTTCTGCACTATTTGTGAATCTTCTTCAAGCTTGCTACGCTCATTTAATCAGCGGGATTCCTTTCTTAATTGTGAATCGTCTTTGCCTATCTACGCTCGTTTAATCTGTGGGTTTCTGATCTATTTGTGCTTCTTTAACCGTGCTTCGCTCATTTAATCAGTGGGATTCTTTTCTCTTCATTATGAATCTTCTTTACCTAGCTACGCTCATTTAATCAGTGGGATTCTGCTCTACGTGTGTGAATCTTCTTTACCTATCTCCGCTCATTTAATCAGTGCGATTCTGCTCTACGTGTGTGAATCTTCTTTATCCATCTCCGCTCAGCGGGATTCAGCGGGATTCAGCAGGATTCTGTATTATTTTATTTTATCTGTGAATCTTCTTCTGCACTATTTTTGAATAGCTTGCTACGCTCATTTAATCAGCGAGATTCTGCTTTATTGGTTTAAGCTTGCTACGCTCATTTAATCAGCGGGATTTCTGCTCTACGTGTGACTCTGCTTTAGGCTTGCTACGCTCATTTAATCAACGAGATTCTTCTCTTAATTGTGAATCTTCTTTAAGCTTGCTACGCTCATTTAATCAGTGGGATTCTGCCCTATTGGTTTAAGCTTACTACGCTCATTTAATCAGCGGGATTCTGCTCTACGTGTGAATCTTCTTTAGGCTTGCTACGCTCATTTAATCTACGGGATTCTGCTGCATTCTTTAACTGTGCTACGTCATTTAATCAGTGGGATTCTCTTGTCTTAATTGTGAATCTTCTTTACCTAGCTACGCTCATTTAATCAGCGGGCTACTTCTCTTAATTGTGAATCTTCTTTTTAAGCTTGTTACGCTCACTTAATCAGCAGAATTTTTTTCTATTTGTGAATCTTTTTCTGCACTACTTTTGAATCTCCTTTAAGCTTGCTACGCTCATATAATCAGCGGGATTCTGCTCTACATGTGAATCTTCTTTAGGCTTGCTACGCTCATTTAATCAGCGGGATTCTGCTCTAAGTGTGCATCTTCTTTAGGCTTGCTACGCTCATTTACCCAGCGGCATTCTGCTCTATTTGTGAATCTTCTTTGGGCTTGTTACGCCCATATAATCAGCGGGATTCTGCTCTAAGTGTGAATCTTCTTTAGGCTTGCTACGCTCATTTAATCAACAGGATTAATTGTCAATCTTCTTTACCTAGCTGCGCTCATATAATCAGCGGGATTCTGCTCTACCTGTGAATCTTCTTTAGGCTTGCTACGCTCAATTAATCAGCGGGATTCTGCTCTAAGTGTGAATCTTCTTTAGGCTTGCTACGCTCATTTACCCAGCGGCATTCTGCTCTATTTGTGAATCTTCTTTGGGCTTGTTACGCCCATATAATCAGCGGCATTCTGCTCTAAGTGTGAATCTTCTTTAGGCTTGCTACGCTCATTTAATCAACAGGATTACTTGTCAATCTTCTTTACCTAGCTGCGCTCATTTAATCAGCGGGATTCTTCTCTTAATTGTGAATCTTCTATATACGCATGTTACGCTCATTTAATCAGCGGAATTCTTTTTTATTTATGAATCTTCTTCTGCACTATTTGTGAATCTTCTTCAAGCTTGCTACGCTCATTTAATCAGCGGGATTCCTTTCTTAATTGTGAATCGTCTTTGCCTATCTACGCTCGTTTAATCTGTGGGTTTCTGATCTATTTGTGCTTCTTTAACCGTGCTTCGCTCATTTAATCAGTGGGATTCTTTTCTCTTCATTATGAATCTTCTTTACCTAGCTACGCTCATTTAATCAGTGGGATTCTGCTCTACGTGTGTGAATCTTCTTTACCTATCTCCGCTCATTTAATCAGTGCGATTCTGCTCTACGTGTGTGAATCTTCTTTACCCATCTCCGCTCAGCGGGATTCAGCGAGATTCAGCAGGATTCTGTATTATTTTATTTTATTTGTGAATCTTCTTCTGCACTATTTTTGAATAGCTTGCTACGCTCATTTAATCAGTGAGATTCTGCTTTATTGGTTTAAGCTTGCTACGCTCATTTAATCAGCGGGATTTCTGCTCTACGTGTGATTCTGCTTTAGGCTTGCTACGCTCATTTAATCAACGAGATTCTTCTCTTAATTGTGAATCTTCTTTAAGCTTGCTGCAGCTCATTAATCAGTGGGATTCTGCCCTAACTGGTTTAAGCTTACTGCGCTCATTTTAATCAGCAGGATTCTGCTCCACGTGTGAATCTTCTTTAAGGCTTGCTACGCTCATTTAATCTACGGGATTCTGCTGCATTCTTTAACTGTGCTACGTCATTTAATCAGTGGAATTCTCTTGTCTTAATTGTGAATCTTCTTTACCTAGCTACGCTCATTTAATCAGCGGGCTACTTCTCTTAATTGTGAATCTTCTTTTTAAGCTTGTTACGCTCATTTAATCAGCAGAATTTTTTTCTATTTGTGAATCTTGTTCTGCACTACTTTTGAATCTCCTTTAAGCTTGCTACGCTCATATAATCAGCGGGATTCTGCTCTACATGTGAATCTTCTTTAGGCTTGCTACGCTCATTTAATCAGCGGGATTCTGCTCTAAGTGTGCATCTTCTTTAGGCTTGCTACGCTCATTTACCCAGCGGCATTCTGCTCTATTTGTGAATCTTCTTTGGGCTTGTTACGCCCATATAATCAGCGGGATTCTGCTCTAAGTGTGAATCTTCTTTAGGCTTGCTACGCTCATTTAATCAACAGGATTAATTGTCAATCTTCTTTACCTAGCTGCGCTCATATAATCAGCGGGATTCTGCTCTACCTGTGAATCTTCTTTAGGCTTGCTACGCTCAATTAATCAGCGGGATTCTGCTCTAAGTGTGAATCTTCTTTAGGCTTGCTACGCTCATTTACCCAGCGGCATTCTGCTCTATTTGTGAATCTTCTTTGGGCTTGTTACGCCCATATAATCAGCGGGATTCTGCCCTAAGTGTGAATCTTCTTTAGGCTTGCAACGCTCATTTAATCAACAGGATTAATTGTCAATCTTCTTTACCTAGCTGCGCTCATTTAATCAGCGGGATTCTTCTCTTAATTGTGAATCTTCTATATACGCATGCTACGCTCATTTAATCAGCGGAATTCTTTTTTATTTGTGAATCTTCTTCTGCATTATTTGTGAATCTTCTTCAAGCTTGCTACGCTCATTTAATCAGCGGGATTCCTTTCTTAATTGTGAATCGTCTTTGCCTAGCTACGCTCGTTTAATCTGTGGGTTTCTGATCTATTTGTGCTTCTTTGACCGTGCTTCGCTCATTTAATCAGTGGGATTCTTTTCTCTTCATTATGAATCTTCTTTACCTAGCTACGCTCATTTAATCAGTGGGATTCTGCTCTACGTGTGTGAATCTTCTTTACCTATCTCCGCTCATTTAATCAGTGCGATTCTGCTCTACGTGTGTGAATCTTCTTTACCCATCTCCGCTCAGCGGGATTCAGCAGGATTCTGTATTATTTTATTTTATTTGTGAATCTTCTCCTGCACTATTTTTGAATAGCTTGCTACGCTCATTTAATCAGTGAGATTCTGCTTTATTGGTTTAAGCTTGCTACGCTCATTTAATCAGCAGGATTTCTGCTCTACGTGTGATTCTGCTTTAGGCTTGCTACGCTCATTTAATCAACGAGATTCTTCTCTTAATTGTGAATCTTCTTTAAGCTTGCTACGCTCATTTAATCAGTGGGATTCTGCCCTATTGGTTTAAGCTTACTACGCTCATTTAATCAGCGGGATTCTGCTCTACGTGTGAATCTTCTTTAGGCTTGCTACGCTCATTTAATCTACGGGATTCTTCTCTCAATTGTGAATCTTCTTCAAGCTTGCTACGCTGACAGAATAAACAGGATTATTCTCTTTATTGTGAATCTACTTTAAACTTGCTACGCTCATTTAATCAGCAGGATTCTGTTCTATTTGTGAATATTCCGCACTATTTTTGAATCTCCTTTAAGTATATTATGGTTGGGGTTACCCTAATCCTTTAGTAAATTGAGGAATATTTTTTTTCCAAATTTCCAAAACAATTGTTGTTGTAAAATTTTGTATCTAGTGACTCGAGATGAAGATTATACTGCTTTTTTCCAAAGAATAATACTAAACCAGAAATTAATTTTAACCAGCCTCAATCATCTTGTTTCAAACCCAACATTTCGTAAGTATTGTTAGACATTGTTCCCAACTAAAACTAAAAATCCGCACGTCCGTCCTGCTTTCCTGTCGAGCAGATGACGATAAACGAAATATATTAAGCGGATAGTTTGTATTCTCTTTGAACTCGAAGTCCGTTCCAGTTATATGTTATATGTTATATGTTCAAATGGTCATTTCATTCACCCGGTCAAAACCACGTGGCGGAAGTTGACAAATTTGTACAACAACAAGTTACATGCGGAGTGGTCAGGTTGTGGTCTGCTGAGTTGATTATTATGAGTATGCTGTCTTTTTCTTACATTTATTTTCTTGGCATATTTGTAGTCTTAGTGTTCTATTGATGTATCATGACAAACTTTGCACAGCCCGGAAATTATGTCTGTGAAGCAGTTGAATTTGAAGTGTTCCTTGATCCCTGCAGCTGACTAGCCCTTGTTGGTGTGACCAGGGGATGCTCACGCCATTGGGTCGGAGAAACCAAGCTATAGCGCACGGCGAACAGCAAAATTCAACTCATGAAATTCGACCCAAATACATGAATAAATACGTACCTTATCCCATCAACTTATCAATATACACACACAATCTGCTCACGAAAGCACAGGGGGGGGGGAGGAACAAGTGACTCGGGATTGTTGTTGTTTCTCGGCACATATCTAAACGTTCTTCCTCCTCGCTTCACACCATCTATCTTTCCTTTCATTGCGCGCACGAGGATTACCCAAAATGCAAACCGCGCACGTGTTCGGAAAGAAATTCGTCTACTGGCAAACAACATGTCTGTTAGGAGGGCCATCAATTATGTTGTGTCCGCCTTGAATTTAAATTATTCACTCAAAAAGGAACAAAGGAATATTTTGAAGTATGTGTGAGCCAAGAAGCAACAGAAATGATGGCCGAGAAACAACAACAATCCCGAGTCACTTGTTCCCCCCCTCTCTCTGTGCTTTCGTAAGCAGATTGGGTGTGTATATGGATAAGTTGATGGAATAAGGTACGTATTTATTCATGTATTTGGGTCGAATTTCATGAGTTGAATTTTGCTGTTTGCCGTGTGCTATAGCTCGGTTTCTCCGACCCAATGGCGTGATCATCCCCTGGTCACGCCAACAAGGCCTAGCAGCTGACCTAGTGTAGTATACATCTGCCTTGTCTGATTAATTGTCTTGATTGGAATCTCCAAACTAAAGTCTCTAAAAGTAAGGTTGTGGTGTTTTCCCGTGGTGGGTGGTTCTACAATGGGCTAGTTCAACAAGCTGAGCCCTACTGACATTTAATTTTGTGATATTGATTATGTAGGGTTCAGCCGTTGAACCGAAATTTCCTAACCCAAAATTTTTGCCTCCCGACCTGGGTAACAGCGGGTGGATTTGCGATCATAACAATGGTTACACACTGACTCTATTGTGTAACCGGGGTTTTTCTTTTGCCGTAATGACCCGGCCCACAGTGGGTTTCACTTGTGCTCAGGTGTTCACGTAGCAAGAACCGGGTGTTCATGCCGATAAAATCCGGGGTTATATTTGACATGAACACGTCCCTAGTTTCAAGACACACACTGATTTCTTTGTCTGACATGGGGCATTCTTCCGTGTGAATCGCCTTCAGGAATTAGCAGGCGTTCATGTAGAAATAAGTGAGTGAGTGTTAAAATAATTTACTAACCCGTACCCGATGTTCAAGTGATGTATCAAACAATGTGCGTTGAAGTGTGAGACGGGAGACAACTTGTATGAAAACGATACAAAAGAAAATAAGCCTTTTGATATAGAACTTTCTAGAGAAACTTCGAGAAACACAAACTCAAGGCCAGTATATAAATTGAGCTCCACTAAATAGGCCTTTTCATATCGAACTTTCAAGAGAAATTTCGAGAAACACAAACTCAAGGCCAGTATATAAATTGAGCTCCACTAAATCACAAGTCAGCTTTGATAAATGTCAGTCAAAAAACAGAATTGCTTTCCATTATTGGAGTGACAAGCTATCGTTATAGGATCTGCATGGAAATGCGCCATGTAAATTTCACACTTTAGGTTATTATGATGCCAGTCACATCCCTTCCTGTTGAGTGACACCAGCGTCATCGTGGTCGTACATTCTTGCTGTAGTTTCTCTGAGTCCGGTCACAATTTCTTTTTTGAGCGTTACACTATATGCCTTCTGATATACATACATTAAAACAGCGACTGCATCAAATATAAGTCTAATCTCTGGTTGTCGCCTGCAGTCAAAATATGACGCGTCTGTATACCGTAACTCATCAATTTTCTGCCGTATGTATATGTGTGGGTACAAGTCAAATGTGTACCGGTAAACGTGAATTCCTGTCAGACATTCCGTTAATTATGGGCCTTGTATGAGATTATGCGTATGGATATACGGATATGTAATTTGTATGTCTGCATATTTTGCTTCATATGCGTTTCACGTAATGTATATTGTGACACGTATATATCAATTACATATATGTTTTTGTCACAAATCTTTTTAACGATAACGTGAGAGTTACGGACCAGTCAAACGGGTTGTGGAAGTTTTGTTTCGTATGCAAATGTATTGTTTGTCCTGAAACAACCATGATGTGTTACACAAAACGGCCATTGTGTAAGTTATTTATCGCCTTCGACTTCGGGGTACATGCAGAATGAACACTCACACCAGTCCGATTTAAATACCTCGGTCGCTTCGCGACCTCGGTATTCAAATCGGGCTGGATGTGAGTGTTCATTCTGCATGAACCCCTCTGTCTCAGGTGATAACTATTACATAATGCCTACCGCTTTGTACTCGTTTACGTTACGTATTTGCCTGGTCATTTATTTTCTCCGTCCAGCTCCTTTAATTTCCATAAACGGCAAAAGAAAAAAAAATCATCGCGGTCGATCTTCCAAAAACGAAATCAACGGCCATTTTGAAATGTCACTATGGTGGCACGAGACTAATTTGTAAGTTCGGGATTGTAGACAGGAAGGACGGAAACGGCTCATTCATTAGACTGTCACATTATCTGCATTTAAATGTAAAATTGTAACTATCGGTATCAAGAATAATAGAAGGCACATACTGAAAAATGTAATTCACGGGATTTTTCATCTCCCTAAGCGACTGGGTCGACTGAGCGGATTCAGTTTTTCCGACTCTTGTAATCCTGAATTCAGAATAACCGTACGTGAGAGAATCAGGGTCATGCGACAGTGTTCTAAAATGGCGGTAGATTTCGTGTTTGGAAGATCGTCTGCGATGATATTTTTTTCTTTTGCCGTTTATGGAAATGAAAGGAGCTGGACAGAGAAAATAAATGGCCAGGGAAGTAAGCAAATATGTATTCTATCCAAACGAGCACAACGCGGTAGGTATTATTGCTTTTTTATGAGCGCAAATCCACCCGCTGTTACCCAGGTCGGGAGGCGAAAATTTTGCGATAGGTAATTTCGGTTCAACGGCTGAACCCTACATAATCAATATCACAAAATTAAATGTCAGTAGTTGAACTACAGTAAGGGCCAGTTTCAAGTGGCAGTAGTTCGAATTTTTCGATCCAACATTTCAGCATTTTCGGGGGTATGATTTGTTACGAGGGAGTTTTTTCTTGACAATAATGATATTTTAAGCGATTAATGGAAAATATTTCTTGGAAAACGATCAGTTTTGAATTTATATAGTTAACTACTGTTATCTACGTCACAACAAAGATGCGAAAGTTCCCAGCTTCCCATATAAAATTTGATTTCATTTTCAGATGTCCTGTCTGGACACACTTATTACAATCTTCTCTGGTTATACTTTAATATATATTTCCCAATGATATGCCTATTGCAAAACGTCACACAATACATACAATCCTCTATGCATATGACCGGGATTTGATTACTTGACTTCTGAATAGCAAAGAAACAGACCCATCATATTTTCAATCTTTCTTATCAATGTGGATACATGTATATACTTTTCTATATCAGTTTGAGATTGATTATCATCGTCTCTCGTGACGTAGATGACATCCTTGATTATCATCGTCTCTCGTGACGTAGATGACATCCGTGATGTAGATGGCAAACTGTGACGTAGATGACCATTTTCCACATTTGGTCTACACTGTCCGAGAGATTGAGTCAATTCCACTCAATATTTTTGGGTAAAAATGTGACAGACCCAGACATTCTGAGTCATTTTCGATTTTTACCCCCAAAAATTGGCTCAAAAGGAATCAATAATTTTGTATTAAAATCAAATTTGACCCATTTTATGGGGGTCCGGCACGTCTATAGCCAAAATTATTAAGCCAGAGTGACTCAATATTTCTAACAGTTTCGCCTCCGTTAATAGCGATGGTTCTGGGATTTTGTCATATTTCAAATTCCCCACATACACAGTCCTTTAATCCTACTCTTCACGCATATATGGACTTCCTTTGCCATCTCCGTAACGGCAATGTCATCCACGTCACGTTAAATGTCACGTACGTCATACAAATGGGTATAGATGACCGTGATGTAGATGACGCTGAGAACATGATTTGGCTCTTCAGTTCAGAATATTGGTATACTCAGTTTGGGACGTTCGGTAAGTATGGAGGGTGGAGTCCGTAACTAACCTTTTATCTGGAGATAACAGAACTAACACAGATTTTCACTGAGGTAATATCCGTTCGTAGATGACACAGAATAAACATACTCCCTTAATGTCGGTCAATCTCAGCCCAAAACTAGTGAAATGTGGAAAAGCTATGCACATTGCTTTACACGTTCCTTCAAAAACGTAGGCATTGAGAACTACTGGTAACCAAGTGATCATCTGAAGCCAACTCCACTGCCACCAGAGATCAGGTCAGTTTGCCGTGACGTAGATGACAGGCGACGCGGGGACAGAGGATTTGAAGGAACCGTATGAAAATTTATTCAAAATTATAGAATATTTATTTCTCACCTTGCAGGAAACAACAAATATTCATCATATTCTTGACAATAAAATGAACTGCAACAAGACATACCGCATTTTAATGTCTTTTTCATCATCGACAGTTTCAGGGAATGCCATAGGGGACATGTATTTTTGTTGGTACAAAGAATCTTAAATTACTCAGAAAAAATGCAAACGAAGTCTTTTTTATTCGTTAATCGGTAGATGATCATTATATTTATCCTTAAATTAACGATATACGATGACCACAAACATTAAAGACCGCCTAATAGAAAGATTTTTAGCAGTTTGGCACGGGGACATGAAAACTACCTGGCCTTTACTGTAGAATGATCCTTGTAATTTAACGTTTACAATCTTCCTCACTTTACACTTGGTAATGTCGAACTTGAAGTAGCCACAACTGTTCCTATCAATAATACATTCGGATGATAGTCACAAATGGCGTTCATTGATCTCCGTGGGCTATAACCCGTACCGTATAAAAGTTCATTTTGATGCTCCTTACCTGTTATTTTCGGGAAGCTAATTCCTTCTTTGCCACGCTTGTCGCTTTTATTAAAGTTTCCGGCGTTGGTGATTAGCTGTGCTCGAGCCGTTTTCACATCGACCCTGGCCTTCCCCATATTACAGTAGACGCCATATTGCCTGTATTTGGGCCACGACGCATGCACAGTTATACAATATGGCGTCTACCGTATTATGGGGAAGGCCAGGGTCGATGTGGAAACGGCTCGAGCACAGCTAATCACCAACGCCGGAAACTTTAATAAAAGCGACAAGCGTGGCAAAGAAGGAATTAGAGCCTAGCTTCTCGAAAATATCACTGATAAGGAGCATCAAAATGAACTTTTATACGGTACGGGTTATAGCACACGGAGATCAATGAACGTCATTTGTGACTATCATCTGAAGGTATTAATGATAGGAACAGTTGTGGCTAAACTTGAAGTAATATTGGACTATGTTTATCTTGGTATCATGATCAATTATAATGTACGGCGTATGGCGTTGAGCACACCCGTTCTCGTTAGCTCGTTAGATCACCGAGGTTAAGCAACGTTCAGCTCGGTCAATTCTTGGATGGGTGACCGGGTGCTGTACTGGCTGGGTTGATCAGTGTCCAGGGTTATAGGAACTGAGGGCGATAATAGTTGCTACGCTATGACTCGCCAGCGGTGTCATATGGGAAAGTTAATAGTACCCACTGTCAATTAGAGACTGCTATATAAATTCTCTCACGGTAGCGTATCGCACACAGCTGGTCAGAAAAAGAGACGAGTCCATATGTACATGCAGTCAGGAGGTGTCACTACACTGTAAATAAGTTACTTGCACAGCCTGCACAGCACGGAACCTCAGCTGCTACTGACCCTGTCTTGACCACCCTGGTAAGCGGCGGGGTTAGGCCATTGTCACTTGATCGGTTGTATAGCATGACCTTGATTTTTCAAATACACATGCTAGATGCTATAATTATTTATTATTAATTATTAAATTGAAAACCAGTTGAAGAAAATGAGTAAGTTTTACCCATAAAAATGCAAATTTCTCCTCTATTTTAATTATTTGCCCTCAAAATATAGACGATGGCTGGTCACCCTAAACAACTAATTAAGTGACAATGGCCTTACTGCAAGCTTCTAAATTCCAAAGAGGGTGCTCCTAGATGAAAGGAGGGATTCCCAAACCAACAACAACATCAACAACAACAACGGCTCTACTGCTCGGGGGCGTCACCAGGATTTCTAGAGAGGGGTTCGATTCCTATGCTTAACTATTAAAGAGCCCAGTATTTTGCTGTTCAACACAGGAAAATAACATACAGTTGGGCGCTGAGAGGGGTTCGTTTCCTATGCTTAACTATTAAAGAGCCCAGTACTTTGCTGTTCAACACAGGAAAATAACATACAGTTGGGCGCTGAGAGGGGTTCGTTTCCTATGCTCAACCATTAAAGAGCCCAGTATTTTGCTGTTCAACACAGGAAAATAACATACAGTTGGGCGCTGAGAGGGCATCGTTTCCTATGCTTAAGTATTAAAGAGCCCAGTATTTTGCTGTTCAACACAGGAAAATAATATACAGTTGGGCGCTGAGAGGGGTTCGTTTCCTAGGCTTAACTATTAAAGAGCCCAGTATTTTGCTGTTCAACACAGGAAAATAACATACAGTTGGGCGCTGAGAGAGGGTCATTTCCTATGCTTAGCTATTAAAGAACCCAGTATTTTGCTGTTCAACACAGGAAAATAACATACAGTGGGCGCTGAGAGAGAGGGGTTCGTTTCTAGGCTTATTATTAAAGAGCCCAGTATTTTGCTGTTCAACACAGGAAAATAACATACAGTTGGGCGCTGAGAGGGGTTCGTTTCCTATGCTTAACTATTAAAGAGCCCAGTACTTTGCTGTTCAACACAGGAAAATAACATACAGTTGGGCGCTGAGAGGGGTTCGTTTCCTATGCTCAACCATTAAAGAGCCCAGTATTTTGCTGTTCAACACAGGAAAATAACATACAGTTGGGCGCTGAGAGGGCATCGTTTCCTATGCTTAAGTATTAAAGAGCCCAGTATTTTGCTGTTCAACACAGGAAAATAATATACAGTTGGGCGCTGAGAGGGGTTCGTTTCCTAGGCTTAACTATTAAAGAGCCCAGTATTTTGCTGTTCAACACAGGAAAATAACATACAGTTGGGCGCTGAGAGAGGGTCATTTCCTATGCTTAGCTATTAAAGAACCCAGTATTTTGCTGTTCAACACAGGAAAATAACATACAGTTGGGCGCTGAGAGGGGGTCATTTCCTATGCTTAACTCTTAAAGAACCCAGTATTTTGTTGTTCAACATAAGAAAATAACATACAGTTGGGCGCCGAGAGAGGGTCATTTCCTATGCTTAGCTATTAAAGAACCCAGTATTATTTGTTCAACATAGGAAAATAACATACAGTTGGGCGCTGAGAGGGGGTCGTTTCCTATGCTTGACTATTAAAGAGCTCAGTATTTTGCTGTTCAACACAGGAAAATAACATACAGTTGGGCGCTGAGAGGGGGTCATTTCCTATGCTTAACTATTAAAGAATCCAGTATGTTGTTGTTCAACATAGGAAAATAACATACAGTTGGGCGCTGAGAGAGGGTCATTTCCTATGCTTAGCTATTAAAGAACCCAGTATTTTGTTGTTCAACATAGGAAAATAACATACAGTTGGGCGCTGAGAGAGGATCATTTCCTATGCTTAACTATTAAAGAGCCCAGTATTTTGCTGTTCAACACAGAAAAATAACATACAGTTGGGCGCTGAGAGGGGGTCATTTCCTATGCTTACCTATTAAAGAACCCAGTATTTTGTTGTTCAACATAGGAAAATAACATACAGTTGGGCGCTGAGAGAGGGTCATTTCCTATGCTTAACTATTAAAGAACCCAATATTTTGTTGTTCAACATAGGAAAATAGCATACAGTTGGGCGCTGAGAGAGGGTCATTTCCTATGCTTAACTATTAAAGAACCCAATATTTTGTTGTTCGACATAGGAAAATAACATACAGTTGGGCGCTGAGAGGGGATCGTTTCCTATGCTTACCTATTAAAGAGCTCAGTATTTTGTTGTTCAACATAGGAAAATAGCATACAGTTGGGCGCTGAGAGAGGGTCATTTCCTATGCTTAACTATTAAAGAACCCAGTATTTTGCTGTTCAAACACAGGAAAATAACATACAGTTGGGCGCTGAGAGGGGATCGTTTCATATGCTTTACTATTAAAGAGCCCAGTATTTTGTTGTTCAACATAGGAAAATAGCATACAGTTGGGTGCTGAGAGAAGGTCATTTCCTATGCTTAACTATTAAAGAACCCAGTATTTTGCTGTTCAACATAGGAAAATAACATACAGTTGGGCGCTGAGAGAGGGTCATTTCCTTTGCTTTACTATTAAAGAGCCCAGTATTTTGTTGTTCAACATAGGAAAATAACATACAGTTGGGCGCTGAGAGAGGGTCATTTCCTTTGCTTAGCTATTAAAGAACCCAGTATTTTGTTGTTCAACATAGGAAAATAACATACAGTTGGGTGCTGAGAGAGGGTCATTTCCTATGCTTAACTGTTAAAGAACCCAGTATTTTGTTGTTCAACATAGGAAAATAACATACAGTTGGGCGCTGAGAGAGGGTCATTTCCTATGCTTAGCAGAAAACGGAAGCGGATTCATGAGCGAGTTCGACATGTTGAAATTTCAATTTATCGGTATGTCTGTTTGAAATATTGTAATTGTTTACAAGAAATACGAGATCGACAATAAAATTGTCCAGAGTATGTGCAATTAAAATAACTTCTCTTGCACAAACTGAATTGTGTACGTGTCCATTTTTATAGAGTTTTATCAATGGTTTGCGTTCATTTTGCATGATAATTGTTCAGTACTGATATTTATTCACTGTATTCTATTTTGTGTTGGTTATTTTATTTATATATAGATATTCATATAATAACATATGACATGTACGATAATAAATATTCGGTTGAAATACATGTCTAGTCTAGTTCATCTCCGATTGCGTGTCGGTGTCCGACGTCGACTCCCCAACTGGCTCGAATTGATAAGGTACAATTCCTGTTCCTGTATCGTTTTCGACATAGTTGCTTGCTTCCACATCTGATCCTTCTTCTGTGTAAAAAATATTTCCATCTGAGTAGCTATCGAAGCTATAATCGCTGTCTGAATCTGAGCTGGAGCTGCTTTCGTTTTGCCTGTGATCCGCCATTTTGACTTCAAACATGTCAAACCGGTTCCTGCCGTGACGTCATCAGCCAGAATGCGGATTATGAGAATGGCCAACTTTGATCCCATATTACGCATGTTAATGTTCAAAAAAAAAATCAGCAATTTTTTTTTCCATTACTGTGAAGTATTAACTGTGACTTTCAAGCATTCCTAGGCCAAAATAAAACCCACTGGGGATTCCTTTTAAAGAGCCCAGTATTTTACTGTTCAACACAGGAAAATAACATACAGTTGGGCGCTGAGAGGCGTTCGTTTCCTATGCTTAACTATTAAAGAGCCCAGTATTTTACTGTTCAACACTGCAAAATAAAATACAGTTGGGCGCTGAGAGGCATTCGTTTCCTATGCTTAACTACTAAAGAGCCCAGTATTTTGCTGTTTAACACAGGAGAATAACATACAGTTGGGCGCTGAGAGGGGGTCGTTTCCTATGCTTAACTATTAAAATGCCCAGAATTTTACTGTTCAACACAGGAAAATAACATACAGTTGGGCGCTGAGGGGCGTTCGTTTCCTATGCTTAACTATTAAAATGCCCAGTATTTTGCTGTTCAACACAGGAAAATAACATACAGTTGGGCGCTGAGAGGGTGTCATTTCCTATGCTTAACTATTAAAGAGCCCAGTATTTTGATGTTCAACACGGGAAAATAACATACAGTTGGGCGCTGAGAGGGTGTCATTTCCTATGCTTAACTATTAAAGAGCCCAGTATTTTGATGTTCAACACAGGAAAATAACATACAGTTGGGCGCTGAGAGGGTGTCATTTCCTATGCTTTACTATTAAAGAGCCCAGTATTTTGATGTTCAACACAGGAAAATAACATACAGTTGGGCGCTGAGAGGGGGTCGTTTCCTATGCTTAACTATTAAAATGCCCAGAATTTTACTGTTCAACACAGGAAAATAACATACAGTTGGGCGCTGAGGGGCGTTCGTTTCCTATGCTTACCTATTAAAGAGCCCAGTATTTTACTGTTCAACACTGCAAAATAAACTACAGTTGGGCGCTGAGAGGCATTCGTTTCCTATGCTTAACTACTAAAGAGCCCAGTATTTTGCTGTTCAACACAGGAAAATAACATACAGTTGGGCTCGGTCAATACTTGGATGGGTGACCGGGTGCTGTACTGGCTGGGCCGATCAGTGTCCAGGGTTATAGGAACTGAGGGCGATAATAGTTGCTACGCTATGACTCGCCAGCGGTGACATATGGGAAAGTACCCACTGTCAATTAGAGACTGCTATATAAATTCTCTCACGGTAGCATATGGCACACACCTGGTCAGAAAAAGAGACGAGTCTATATGTACATGCAGTCAGGAGGTGTCACTACACTGTAAATGCTACTGACCCTGTCTTGGCCACCCTAGTCAGCGGCGGGTTTAGGCCATTGTCACTTGATTGGTTGTTTAGCATGACCTTGATTTTTCAAATACACATGCTAGATGCTTAACTATTTATTATTAATTATTAAATTGAAAACCAGTTGTATGAGAATATGAAGAACATGAGTAAGTTTTACCCATAAAAATGCAAATTCCTCATCTATTTTAATTATTTGCCCTCAAAATATAGATGAGCGCTGGTCATGCTAAACAACTAATTAAGTGACAATGGCCTTACTGCAAGCTTCTAAATTCCAAAGAGGGTGCTCCTAGATGCAGTTGGGCGCTGAGAGGCGTTCGTTTCCTATGCTTAACTACTAAAGAGCCCAGTATTTTGCTGTTTAACACAGGAGAATAACATACATGTACAGTTGGGCGCTGAGAGGGGGTCGTTTCCTATGCTTAACTATTAAAATGCCCAGAATTTTACTGTTCAACACAGGAAAATAACATACAGTTGGGCGCTGAGGGGCGTTCGTTTCCTATGCTTAACTATTAAAGAGCCCAGTATTTTGTTGTTCAACACAGGAAAATAACATACAGTTGGGCGCTGAGAGGGGGTCGTTTTCTATGCTTAACTATTAAAGAGCCCGGTATTTTGCTGTTCAACACAGGAAAATAACATACAGTTGGGCGCTGAGAGGCGTTCGTTTCCTATGCTTAACTATTAAAGTGCCCAGTATTTTGCTGTTCAAACACAGGAAAATAACATACAGTTGGGCTCGGTCAATACTTGGATGGGTGACCGGGTGCTGTACTGGCTGGGCTGATCAGTGTCCAGGGTTATAGGAACTGAGGGCGATAATAGTTGCTACGCTATGACTCGCCAGCGGTGACATATGGGAAAGTACCCACTGTCAATTAGAGACTGCTATATAAATTCTCTCACGGTAGCATATGGCACACACCTGGTCAGAAAAAGAGACGAGTCTATATGTACATGCAGTCAGGAGGTGTCACTACACTGTAAATGCTACTGACCCTGTCTTGGCCACCCTAGTAAGCGGCGGGTTTAGGCCATTGTCACTTGATTGGTTGTTTAGCATGACCTTGATTTTTCAAATACACATGCTAGATGCTTAACTATTTATTATTAATTATTAAATTGAAAACCAGTTGTATGAGAATATGAAGAACATGAGTAAGTTTTACCCATAAAAATGCAAATCCCTCATCTATTTTAATTATTTGCCCTCAAAATATAGATGAGCGCTGGTCACGCTAAACAACTAATTAAGTGACAATGGCCTTACTGCAAGCTTCTAAATTCCAAAGAGGGTGCTCCTAGATGAAAGGAGGGATTTCCAAACCAACAACAACAACAACAACAACAACAACAACGGCTCTGTTGCTCATGGGCGACACCGGGTTTTTTTGAGAGGGGGTCGTTTCCTATGCTTTACTATTAAAGAGCCCAGTATTTTGCTGTTCAACACAGGAAAATAACATACAGTTATTATTCGCTGAGAGGAAGCCGTTTTATTTTAGAGAACTTACATTTGATATGAGGGATATCCCAGTATGAAGCATATACGGTACCTTTTCTGATGTGGGTTCTTGAGTGATTCTTGAGGAAAAAAACTCCACTTCAGCAGCTTTGGACACAAAAATAACCACCTAATTATAAATTAATTAGGCACTGATCTCCGATTCCATGGCATGACCATATTTCAAGAATCCATATGCCTAGGTATACCAAACTTACATCACACTTGGATATTGTCACACTCACTTACTGAAAATCAGCGACAGTGACCCATATCTTCCCAGGTCACCAGCTTAAACTGGGTCAGTTTATCACGAATTGCTTGCATTCTCGTCTCGCGAGACTCCCTACTGCGAGAAAGAGTCTCACGCGTAAATGGGAGCCTTCCCCCTAAAATTTGGGGGGTTAGTAGGCGGCGTATGATTATCTGGCTTGTCACTGACCTGCTAAATCCGCCGAGTTAGAAGCGAATTGCTAAACATAACGTGGGCTATATAATTGGGAAATGACTCTTTCCGTTTCGAAGCATATCAATCGCGAACAAATTATTGTCGGTATGTATACTTGGCCGTGAAAGCGAGTTATCTACATGTAATACAGGAAGTAGTTCGCGGGTAGACACGGCTCGCTTTGAGAATGATGTCATGCTGCCTCGCTTTGAGATTGGAGATTCAAAAATGTCACCAGTTTACATGAGAGTCGCTTTGGTCTCCCGCGGGTAGACACGGCTCTCTTTGAGAATGGAATTGCTTGTTCACCATATCGCAAGAATGACTGCATAGGAGCACCAAACTTACTTGACAAATGCAAAAAGGTCTCAAAACAGAAGCCTATAAAAAATCATTGAGATTGACCTATTGTTTTTTGGATGACTGGGTCAAGTTTGCCCATTCATCTCCGGCTGCTTACCACGGCCACCATATTTCAAGTCATCGTCCCAACGCACATTTCCTTCTCTTAGCTATGCAAATGGAACCCGTATAGTGTCAGCTTGGAAACCTGGACAGGTGGATATGCTGAAATACAAAAGGATGCTGTTGTACACTCTAACAATTCCTCGTATGACCATCGTCCCAACGCACATTTTCTTCGCTAAGCTTTGGCAGCTTGAACCCGTACGACAGCCTTTGGCAACCATGGTTTTCGAATCGAAAACTTAAGTTTACGGTCGAAAACCTAGGTTATCTACCACATAACCCCGAGTTTCTCTTTTCCTAACCTCGAGTTTCTATTTCTCAACACCGAAAATCACAGTTGTCACTAGAAAACTTAAGTTATCAAAACGAAAACCTAGGTTTTCGAATTGATAACTTAAGTTTACGGTCGAAAACCTAGGTTATCCAGCAGAAACCCCGAGTTTCTATTTCAATTTCGAGTTTCTCTTTTATTTTTGGACATTCGTGTAGAAAACTTAAGTTATCAATCGATAACTTAGGTTTTCGAATTTGCGATTGTCGTAAAGTGAAACTCGACTAACTAACTTCGAGTTTCGACATCCGGGTACTATGGGTTTCGCGCACTTTCCCGCATGCTGACTGATTAAAACGTCAGACAGAACCACAAAATCAACATGTATTCAACAAAAGGATAACTTATTTATTCAATGTAGATTATCCTGTATGTCCGAGTCTAGTTTATACAAGCATTATCAAAGACTGGGTATTGATACTCAGAACTAGTCCTTTAATCAGTTTAATAGCTATATATATATGCTGCAGACTGAATTGGGGGAAACAATCTAGTTGAAATTCAGCTATCCGGTCATGCTGACCGACCGACATAAGACAGGTCAATGTAATTCACACCAGCAAAGCACATTCAGTGATATGTAGATAGCTACTTTGGCAAATACTTCGGTGACACACAAGCTGTCTCTGGGTCAACAGCGATTACTACAGGCATACGGTGAATGTTATATCTGTGTGAGCAGTTTGATTCCGTATAATTAATTTCGCCACGTGGTTCTCTCTGCATTTCTGATTAGTCAACAATCGGAAAAGGCGCCAAACCCAAAGTACCCGGATATCGAAACTCTAGGTTAGAAAGTCGAGTTTCACTTCACGACAACCATCAATTCGAAAACCTAGGTTATCGATTAGAAAGTGTCCAATAAAAGAGAAACTCGGGGTTGTCTGCTAGATAACTTAGGTTTTCGACCGTAAACTTAAGTTTTCGATTCGAAAACCTAGGTTTTCTGTTTGAAAACTTAGGTTTTCGATTCAATAACTGTGAGTTTCTGATTATTTGGACATTTGGCCTTCCATACATGTACATTAAACTTGGGATTTTGACAGATAATGAATTGACAGATGCTGGACTGTGCGAAGAACCGTGAACAAGCTTAGACTGCTCTCAAAACAAAATTATCGGACATCACACAACAATTGGGAATGTGAACATTATAATTTTTCAACAAAGGCATCACGTTTTATCCCTGTCATGTCTGTGATGGAGTTGGCATTACAGTAGGAAAGTCGTTATAGAACATTCACTACGATTGCTAGCTATAAGCGATCGTAATCGGCAGGTCATGGCCTCTACCATTTCCAAATGGGCGTGGCAGGGGAGGGTGTCAGGATTTTTTTCTTTTTTCAACTTCGACCATTCCCAAAAACAATGAACCACTATTAAATGTCAGTTCTATAACAGATGTGTCAATAACATCGAGCTAACCAGTGCAATAATTACAAGATTTACCACGGTTATGTGAAATTTACATGTGTCAAGTGCAGGTGTTCATTAGGAGATTCCATTTCACAAGTCGGATGAGGAAAGGAACGTCTGTTTTCATACAAGTAACAATCGAATAAAACAAACAAATAAATTACAAGATGAAATTTCCTTCTCAAGTTTAACTATTGTTTCCATCGGGAAATTGATTAACAAAGTGACACAAATAGGCATATATCCACGTAATTTCCCAAAAGCTGACTCAGCTGACAAAATCACTCCCCATCTGAGAGACCATATAAACTCGTCCACAGACATTGGTGCGATGCCATCCGAGACCCAACATCAGTAGATGAGGTTTTTTTCAAAGGGGAGAAAGGTTGTCAAAGTTTAAATATGTTTTCAACCTTTCATTGTAATCTTTGTTGATAATCAATTTGAGTAGTGCAATAGAATAGAAAGAATGTTTTCATAGGCGTGCTAAATCGTTATTTTATGCACAGTTAGTGTGGGAAAGTTTATATTTTAGGGCACACACCTTCCACCCTTGCCCTAAAATATAAACTTTCTCACATTAACCGTGCGTAAAATAACAATTTAGCACGCCTATGAAAACATTCTTTCTTGAATATAACCTAATACAACAATTTTATAGCATGCAAAAACTTTGGTAGAACCTTTAATCATGTTAATTTATACATTTTTCATTCATAGATTAACACACATGGGAATCCATCACCATGGTTACGATGACGGGACATACCCAGAAGTTGGTGCTGCTCATAGAGATATGGTTCCCGTTCATGCTGATTACAGCTGATTATGCGAGTAAGATCTGTTTGTCAAACATTTTAAAATTAATTTTCATCATCTATAGCCTACCATGTACATGTAAAAGTACAAAATTGAAGAGTTGATGCACTCATTGTGAATATATGCATTAAATAACACTTTGTCTTTTTTTGTAAGTGAAATTATCTATTCATGAATTTTCTCTAAGCCCATGCACACATGATTTCGTTTAAATCCCACCAAGCAACCCTTCAGTGTGCACATGGGCGAACTACTTTTCGTATGCTTGCTCTAACTGGAGAAATGATCTATAGAGCTTTTTTTTATCGCTATGGTCAACCGAGATATAAAACAAAATTGAAAAATGATCAGAATGCTCCAAACTCCTGTCTCAAATCTAACTGGTGCCTGGGGTATTATTTTGCCCCAATGAGGTGGTTGTTTAAATCTATCAGTGATGGCTTGACTAGTCACATGATATATTCACATGACCTCATAACATTTCAATATGGAATCCAAGTCCTTTGATTTATATCTGCCAATTATCAAGGGATAATACAAGCAAGGGAGATAAATCTGTAGGAAGGGAGATAATTATTCTACTTTAGACTAATACATTTAATTCCATTTCTTCAAATATTTCCAAACTTCACAGGCATAACTCATTAATATGGACAAATTAATATAATGAAAAGGTCATAGAAATTTGACATAAAAGGTCATGTAAGTCTTAGAAATTTGACATAAAAGGTCATGTAAGTCATGGAAATTTGACATAAAAGGCCATGTAAGTCATGGAAATTGACATAAAAGTTCATGCAAACTCATGGAAATTTGACATAAAAGGTCATGCAAAGTCATGGAAATTTGACATAAAGGTCATGCAAAGTCATGGAATTTCACTTCTGCATGAGCCCTGTAAGTCATAGAAATTTGACATAAAAGGTCATGCAAACTCATGGAAATTTGACATAAAGGTCATGCAAACTATGGAAATTTGACATAAAAGGTCATGCAAAGTCATAGAAATTTGACATAAATGTCATGTAAGTCATGGAAATTTGACATAAAAGGCCATGTAAGTCATGGAAATTTGACATAAAAGGTCATGCAAACTCATGGAAATTTGACATAAAAGGTCATGCAAAGTCATGGAAATTTGACATAAAGATCTTGCAAAGTCCTGGAATTTCACTTTTGCATGAGCCCTGTCTAGAACAAAAGTGCAAAGCCAACTGAAATGAAGATGTTGCCTGAAGTGAGGTCGGCATGCCGTGATGTCAGTGACGTCACGTTAGATCTCCGCACGGCTTTCAAAATCTCGCCCAACATTCGGAGCCATGACATTTGGAATGTCATTATATAATATGTAAATTTATCATAGGTAACATTAAGATTGTAAGAGATTTGTTTTATCGAGCAGCTGCTTTAGAAGATATTTTTAGCCGGGTAAAAGAAGATTGTATTTTAGGTTATTTGAGAAAAATCAGTTTTCGTACAAATTTTAATGTATGTACATGTTTTTAATGTATTGTATTCACTTCCAGATTGCTAGGTTATTAAATTGTTTTTGCTCAGAATACTTAGAATTTTGTTTGATCGTCCCTATATAGCTGAAATGTTGCTGAACGCGGCATTCAACCTCTCTCTCTCTCATGGGCTAGCATCAGGCATTGTCTTTGTCTGCTCGTTCTCTGTTTCTTTTTGAGCAGAACAGTAATTGTCATAATTAATCAATCATCTCCCATCATCATGATGAAGTGTTGTTTAATGCATATATTCAAAATGATTGCATTTAGCTCGATAAGGGGAGTTTATATGTACATCAGTTAACACAGTATTTTGGCATTTTATAGTAGGTAACCAGCCACAGTCTATTGCTATGCTATGTGTGTTAACCAATACACATTAATCTGCAAATAAAAACATTTCATTTAATTGACATGAAATCTGAACTGTAAATGTGGTAAATGATTGAATTATTGACCAAACTAATACTCTGGAAAATCTCGCTGAACCATTTTTTTTTTTTTTCATTTTAGACTGCGAGTCATGTGGAGGAATACTGAACAAAACAGAGGGAAATCTATGGTGGCTGATAGCTGCCATCGCATTCGCGCCCTCGCGACCTGTAAATTTGCAAAAATTGTAGGGGCGCGAGTGGCTCAATACTGCCATGTTCGCGCATTCGCGAGGTCGCGATTGCGAGAATGCGCGAACACGCGAACGAGCACCGTTCGAGCGCGACTGGTGCTCGTTCGCGCGCGAATGGTACCGTTAGCGTGTCGCGCGATCGCGCCCTTAAAAAGGGCGCGAAGGCGCGAAGGCGCGATTGAAGGCGCGATTGCGCGAACACGAGAAGACGCGAATGGTGCTCGTTCGCGTGTTCGCGCGATCTCGCAATCGCGACCCCGCGAATGCGCGAACGGTACCGTTCGCGTGTTCGCGTGTCGCGCGATCGCGGGGTCGAGATTGCGAGATCGCGCGAACACGCGAGCGAGCACCATTCGCGCGTTCGCGCCTTCCGGTTCAGTGTTTGCGCATGTGCGGAAATTATGCCCAGGGACCATCTCAAGCAGACTATGTGTATTGAATCTTGGAACTACAAAATTAGATTATTGTGTTACGTTAACGTTATTAGCCTATTTCAGCTCACAATAATCAAATATGTGCGCGACAGATGCTAGGTCCATGTAACCTTGCACAATTCAGTTTTCGTTTTTCGTTTTTGGTTTCTCAAAATCAAAAATTGAAATTTGACCGTCAATTTTCAATTTTTGATTCTGGGATTGCAAAACCAAAAAACGAAAATTGATATTTGACAGTCAATTTTCAATTTTTGTTTTTCGTTTTGCTTCACGCAAAAATGAAAATCAAATATTGAAAATTACCTCGACCGTTTTTCGTTTTTTGATTTTAACTTTGACGTATCAATGTGAAGTTCGCACGTGGACGGGTTATGATGTCACTTCCGGTACGCCGAGTAGAATAGAAAACGCAAATCGTGTCGTATAAGAGGTGTGGATCGTGAGAGGCATGTGGCCCACCAGGCCATACTCGGAAGCCAGTGTATTGATAGATTTGTTAGGGTATCTATACATTGCCTTGGTTAGTTGCCCACGGTAGTTCTGTATAAAAAAAATCAAGGGGTATTCTCTAAATCAAACCAATTATTGAACAGTCTCAGCTAGCTCATTACGACAATCCACTAACTGCACTTTGATGTCAGGCTGAAATCGGCATAGTGAGTCAAAGCAAAAACCGTCGGCTTGGGATACCGACATGCTAATTCAAAATAACCTCTGGGGATGAAATGTTCGAGATTGAGGCAACGACCCAAGAACTCAATCGAATAACCAAAAATGTCCAGGTAAACCCTGTGCGAGGATTCACGATTTACCTGGACTTGTGAAGATGCACCAGACAGGTCTGGATAGGTAGCATCCCGCTGTTCTCATTGGCTATTGACATTGAGGCCTGAGCCAATCAGGACGCAGACTTAGATTTTCTCATTTCTAAAAATAGATGTTTAGAGAGCTACAAAAGCGAACAGCATTCATGCACACAACCGCTATTTGTTATTGATTTGAAATATAGTATTTATAAAGATATCAACAAAGATGTAATATCAATAAGAGTAAGCATCGCGGTGATGGGCCGCGAAATCCGCATAGGGCAAGAAACCACCATTTCAAACAAGCACACAATCGCCACGTTTGATGCCAGACGTCTGAATGCTTCAGGTCCAATCTCCATTCTCTATTTTTGGGACCTGGATCGTTGGAGCGTTCAGATGCCCGTCAACGTTCAGCGTCAAAAACGCTTCAACGCTTTAAGTGCGGGTGTCAAACGCTTCAACGCATCGACGCGGGAAGTTCCTTTGGGGGTTATGATTAGGGTACCCACGTATTTATTATACCACCCTACTTTAATGAAACTACCGTGTGTATCACCCCAGTTGTTCTCCATATAATGCATCACATCTGCTGCACGAATGCCTACTCGCTTCTGCACATGCGCAGTTGGCCCATTATAATCTAGGTCGAATGCCTGGCTCCAGAGATCTATAGTGTAATGAACCTCTCAAATCTTTCCCCCTACTGGTTTTCCATATTATGCTCCACACTTGCTTAAACAATCCGATTTGCGCTTTCCATACTACTCCGCGGACCGAAAGTGACATCATAAGCCTTGCGCGTGTGCAGTTAACATTGACGCGTCAAAGTTAAAATAAAAAGAACAAAAACGGACAAGTCGAGGCAATTTTCAATATTTGATTTTCATTTTTGCGCGAGATAAAACGAAAAAGGAAATTCGAAAATTGAAAGTCAAATTTCAATTTTTCATTTTGAGAAACCGAAAACGAAAAACGAAAATTGAAAATTGACGGTCAAATGTCAATTTTTGATTTTGAGAAACCAAAAGCAAAAAAACGAAAATTGAATTGTGCAAGGTTCCGATGACCGAAATACGGACTACGTCGCCGGCAATGCGGATTTTGATTTTCTTAGAGAAATAAAGTCAAACAATGTGTATAAAACTGCAATTTCATATATATGATAGGCCTACATACAGTAAGCAAAACTACACGTCTGATTATTGATCAGAGTAGGCTATCAATCTAATCCCAATGTAATAAAACAAACAATTTCAATTGTTCTGTTTTGAGATGGTCCCTGAACATGCGCAAACACTTTTTGAACAGGAAGGCGCGAAGGCGCGAATGGTACCGTTCGCGTGTCGCGCGATCGCGCCCCTCAAGAGGGCGCGATTGCGCGAACACGCGAACACGCGAACGGTACCGTTCGCGCGCGACTGGTGCTCGTTCGCGTGTTCGCGTGATCTCGCAATCGCGACCCCGCGAACGCGCGAACGGTACCGTTCGCGTGTTCGCGTGTCGCGCGATCGCGCCCTTCGACCTCGCGAACGCGCGAACATGGCAGTATTGAGCCACTCGCGCCCCTACAATTTTTGCAAATTTACAGGTCGCGAGTGCGCGAATGCGATGGCAGCTATCAGCCACCATAGAAATCTGAGCTCGCCAAGCTTCCCTAATCAGCTCATGTGTCTGGTATCTGATTAAGGACTCTGCCACATTTATCACATTTCATCTGGATGTGCTCCAGTTGTCTAATCCTGATGCATTCCTGGTTATTTACAATGGAAATATAACTACGGCAGAGGAGGAATCTGATGTGTCGTCGGACGATGACAATGTGGAGATTGTTGCAAACTTTACCTACAATTCGGGTACCTGCAGTATTTAGTTTTTTTAACAAAGGTGTAACTGTTGACATTGCTGAACACAGTGAGAGATTAATGAACAAAACTTTGTAGGACAAGGATAATGGCTCAGTTGCACATTATTGAGAGAACAAAGAAGGGCCTGTCTGTTAAGTGACCTGTGCCTTCAGCTGATCAGCTACTGGATGACCTAACTTCACTTCGCCCTATCTATTAACCCAGCAGACTATTTTGACCAGGGGATAACTGGCATATTTTCATGTAATATTTGTCAAACTATGCATTATTCCTAGCATAATGGCACTTTCTTTGAACTGTGGGAACATATAGTACATACATGTACATATAGAATTACGTCAGTTACCACCAGTTCAAAATATTATCCTGGGTTAATAGATAGGACCAAGTGAAATTATAGCACCCAGTAGCTGATGTCGCGGGTCAGTTAACAGACAGACTCTTCTTTGTTATCTCAGTAACGTGCAACTGATTCATTGCCAGAAGTGCGTCCTCACCTACATGTAGGCTACAGCTCCATTTCATCTAGGCATTACAGAATTCCACCCAGATTCTTTCACAAAAACTCAAAAATATTTCAAAACTTGATTCAAGTAAATTCCAATAAGCTTCAAACAACACTGGGAGAAAACTTCAATTTTGTATGAAAATCGCCCCCATAAAACTAGGAAACTATTGACGTTACCTGGCCTTACCAGCTGTTATCAGATTGATGAACATAATATTTGTAATTTCATGTAATCTCATCTTCGCATGTCCAAGTCGACCACACATGTGTTGCCTTGGCTGAAGATAACTCATTATCTGATCAGAATGCGGGATGGTGTTGTCGTAGCTCATTCCGTGGTCCATAAGAAAATGCCAAATAACAACCTGAACCAGCAAGGAAATGTAAGATGAATCTAGCTGTGTTCTGGTCTTGTTTCGTCTCCCCGCTGTAGAACACCAATGTGGTAATGGCTGACGTGGTGAGGACTGTCCGGGGCACTGAAAACAAGATACGCCTCCCAGATTAATTCACCATCACAATTATATGACATACAAATTCTAGGTGTTCAATGTTTTCAAGGTAGTGTACGAACACGGATGTATGTATGAACACGGATTGTACATCTTCACATATCAAGTTAAATACTACATGTACACTAATTTTCCATCATTTACCTTGACCTAATGAATAGAGTAAATTGTTCAAACCAGGAAACGCATGTGCTGTCGTATAGCCAATTCAGATAGGAGCTTGCCCAAATATGACACAAGTGGTGGCTGTATTGATGTTAATTTCTTTCAAATAGTCAATCAAATTTGAATTTTAAAAAGGTCATGAATATATTGGACTTCTCCTAATATGAATGACACCCAAAGCAATAAGCCAGCATACCAAGAAACATTAAATGACCACGATATCGCCACAAACAGTTTTCAATACCAAATGGTTACCAGTGTCACCTTCTCAAGGAAAAATTGCTTTACATTCGCATTGCCGTTCCCAGGAATTTGCATTGATTAATGATAGTTCATCTGAAATGGTACGCTATTCGAATTGCAATACAGGCAGATTGTCGAACAAATCTCGAGGAAACAGGTAACTCTTCGGGGAATAAAAAAAAAGTTAGCCGGAACTACACTGTTCTGTTAAAGTTTCTAATTTTTTACCAATCCACCAACCATTGTGTCCGAGACTGTATAAGGATGGGAAGGCTGCATTTTTAGCCATAGAGCGCAGTTTTGGAGTAATCAAAAGAAAGTGTCTTTTGCTTGACCCTTGCTAATCTGGATAAGTGAAAACCAAACAAGTGGGTGAACCCAACATGACCGCTCTATGGCACATAATGCAACCTTCCTATCCTTCTTTCTGTAGATAATATTGCAAATGTACAACATCTTTTATGTCAGAAAATGCTATGATTTTTGCATACTTCGTCCGGTCTTTTGAAGAACTTTAGTTTAATTTCTGCAAACATTCACATACAATTTCAACTTTTCTTCCTCCGTCCGTGACCACATGCCCTCAAAACAAGAGTTTTGGGGGTTGTGGACGGTGGTATTACGGTGAAATGTCGAAATATGGGGTCTCTATATATAACCCCATGCTTTATATAAAAATGCACCAAGGTCTGAAACGCACTTTGGGTGAAATGAGAAATAAACGGTTTATCTCCAAACAAAATACATCAACATGTTCTACAATTGTCACTCTATATATTCCACCGTCCACATCCACAAATCTCTTGTTTTGAGGGCCTGTGGTCCGTGACCCATGTTGATGTCGAAATCTATTCTGTCCTTCATGTAATAGATGCTATTCTCAACGCGCGTCTTTGGGGCTGTGTCCACAGACTTCTTCGTTCAGACCCCTATTCTGCTATTCGCGATGTCGAACGTCATCATTGACGTCAAACGCCATAGTATGCTACTTACAAGGTTCTGTTGCAAGGAAGTCTGGTTGTTGTCATTTTTCTTTTTTCAAGAAACGCCGCTCCCAATCGCTTCAAATGTATCGTGTGAACATCCCTTGCCACAAATACACGAGTCATTGCTCCCCACAAGTGCACCGTAAACTTGAAATCTAATTATAAGGAGCGTGGATGATGGTTTGCATTTTTACAGAATGGATGAAAAGAAATTTCTCAACATGCGATTCTGACGAAGAGATGCATTAACTTTCCATCTTGCATACCAGTCATCAAATGCTGCCCTAACGCAAGAAATGATGTTCCTCCCGTATGCATTCCTGAGAACACGCCCTAGTGGCATTTTGTTGAGAGGTAAGTTTAGATTATCAGGAGAACTTTATTGCGATCGACACTTTGAATCGGCCAATTCATATTGTAAACGTTTTGGTCGTCAAGATGTTGATATTATTGTTCTAACCCGGGCTTTCGTGCCGGTAAGATGATAGCCTGGCTTGGTTAGGGCGACCGGGCAACTTTACATGTACCCAGAACTAGCTTGCGAGTTCGCTGCTGGGTCTTTACAGCAGTCTGGAAGAAGTTCATAGCCCTGTATCTTTTGCCTCAAGAAATTCCATCAAGAAAGTCGTCATCAAGTTGTTACGAAGTTGAAGATTTTATTCCAGACTTCTGACATCAAAGGTGGTACAGACGATGGCCAAATGGCAAACAAAGACAGCCCCTAAACGTTAAATTTAGACCTAAAGTTCCTGATACATTTCCTCGAGACGGACCGCACTGCGGTGGTCTAATGGTTAGAGCGTCGACCTCGTAAGCGGTAGGTTCTGGGTTCGATCCCAGGCCGGGTCATACCTAAGACTTCAAAAATGGAACTTGTTGCTTCCTCGCTTACGCTCAGCATTAAGAGGATAGAACAAGGACTGGTTCGCTCGGTGTCAGTATAATGTGGCTGAGTGGGGTGTCCTGGCTGCCTACGGCATGATATTTCAGTAGGACAGCACTATAAAATGGCAGCATTAGATCTGCTCTGTTACAAGTAGGTTCCCGTCCCCCTCCCCCTCCCCTCCCTTCCCTTCCCCGTCGTGATATAGCTGAAAAAATGTTGAAAGCGACGTTAAACCCTATTCACTCACTCACTCCTCGAGACGGAGTTCCAAAATTGTCTGCTCTAGGTAAATCAGGCTGTATATTTATACCACCGATACAACAACATATTTTTCAGTACTGTTTGGACATTTCAAATCATGAACATGCAATTTCGTAAACACAAAAGAAAACATTACGGGAGTATCAAGTACACTCACAGCATGTTAAATGATGAGAACTGGGAAACACAGATTTGTGAATTGGGTCAAAAACATTCCTCCATATTTTTAACGATGCAAATAGGACACTGGAGTGTCAAACAAATCAAAATATTTACCGGGGTATTACGACCCGCCATAGCTATAATATGCAACGTTATAAACCCATACAGGCAGGCACCATATATGACATCAAGACTATGCAATATTTAATATTCCATCAATAACTTGTAGAAGACTAATTATCATAAGATGCTGATATCAAGATGCTTATATCTGAATAACTTGTAGAAAACCAATTATCATAAGATGCTGATATCTTACATATCTCCACTATTCTAAGTTGAATGATACCTTGTAAAGTACCATACAACTACAATAAGAATATACAAGAAAATAAATGTCCAGAAAAAGATGAAACGGCAAAGAAGCCAGATGTGTTGTACCACTTAGCTGGTTGATCAGACCAGACAAAAGGGAAAACCAACACATCTCCCTCCTTTAGGAACAGACAGTATGCATCCTGCCAGTCCAGTGACAAAAGAAGTAGAAAGAAAACAAAAACAAAAACAAAAACAACAAAAATGGAGCTATATATCAACAAATTACAATGGAGGATACAAAGATGGAAAAACGGTAGTGGAGCATGACGGCCGGACATTAGTCGCCGCCACCTCCTGTAATTCAACACACTCAGGTACATCAGTAGGTACTGGGCTAGTACACAAAGGATTACAACAGGTGAAAAAACGATGATACAAGCGCTTCCGGAAATAACAAAAAGAGAAAAATACAACAAAGCCGGCACACACAATAACATCAAAGAAATATATGTCAAAACGTCCGAGAAAGAAACGTCATTCGTCAATGTGTCAATGTCATCTAATGGACGAAGGGGAACTGAACTTACCTTGGATAAGGCATGCCATGGTGTGACACGCAAGTGATTGACAATCCGTGTAACGTTAAGGAGGTGGGGAATAGATATTGTAGGGAGCTCAACGGTAGCGGTCAGGAAGGAATAATGGTGCGAAGTCGTAGCGACACGCTTCACCTTCCAATCTACACCAGAAAAAGTACAATTACCTGGACTGACCAAAAATAAATCATATTCCAAAAAATGAGAAATGGTTCGCTGGCCAGCACAATGCTCAGAGATACGTTCACCAAAAGTTTGTAATACAAATTCACCAGTAGAAAGTTCAAACAGCTTGCTGGAAGTATCGTTAGATCTGATAAGACGAAGCATACATGCAGGGTTTGAGCTGTTCGTTAAGAGACTCATGATACATGGAATGTGATTCTTCTGCAACTGGACATTACCATAACACACGCGAGGAGATTGTCCGGAACATCCGCTGGCACAAAATACCAACCAGTCTTAGTATCGAGACCAATATGATCAACAGGAAAAACAACTTGCAAATAATGTTCAGGGGCCTGGATTGGCATGGCCCAAGACTGTAACCCATACTCGACATATGCATCGTCATCGATTAATGGCAGTGTGGCCACATAAGTAAGAGTATCTGCATTCCAGATCGGATGAACCAAGACGTGGCGATAGTACCAATGGTACGAGGATACAAGACGGACACCAACCGGAAGATAGTCTCGCAGCTTCTGGAGCTGGGTAGGTGGAAACAAATCTTCTGTCAAATGGCCTAATTCCAGGGAAGCGACGTGATGCTGATACTGAGAGTGAGCATCAGAAAACGACTGCAATGTTAGTTCAAGAGCATCAACCACGTGACTAAACTGTAACAACAATGTCAGGTGTTGCCTATCCACAGAAGCACGGTTGACCGCATCATCCAGGATGGTAAGATGCTTTGTAACGTTAGCAACAGTGCCAGAGAGACGATTCAACTGATCACGGGAAAGTGAAATCTCCTGGAATGCCTTGTTAACATGAGTCGCCAGAGTGTTAGAATAATGAATAATGGACTGAGTCGTTGACCTTGTTGAAGCGATTAGCTGACGTACGCGGGTGATATCTGCGGAAGTCGCCAATCCAAAAGCGAACGAAGCAGCATGGCCGACAAAGTCCAGTAAACCTCGTTTACTCCGGGTGCGGGTGGAAAACGGAACAGTTGCAGTGAGTCTATCAATTGTCGACCGCATGTGTCGTATACGGTAAAACCAACTAACAATATCATCATGTCTAAGTGGACCTTCATCAATGGAGGTATTAATAGCAGCTTCAAATTCAATAACTCTCTGAAGAAATGTTAAGGGAAGCTTAGGAGGCATTATAGTGACAACTACAGTCCATTCTGCCTTCACAAGGGAAAGTGCATCACCTCCAACCACTAACACGCCATTAGCAATACGGGTAAGGCATGCTTCAGCATGTACGATGCAAAGAAAGGCAGCGAACAACACCAACATCTTGACACTACAGCGACTGGAAACGAAATGTGTAAGTGCGCCGTTTCTTGTCATATGATGTACCGGTGATTGGGGGGCGTGGCTTATGCTCACGTAAATAATATGAATGCGTGACGGGAGGGTCAACATCCATTTGGTTCAACTCGCCAGGGTCATCTAATATAGGTGGGGTTATGTCAAGAGCAGGATTGACGGGTTCATCAATCACTGGTTCTGCCTCAGAAGGCGTATCAACTGTCATAGGGACGTCAGGATCATACTCAACATCACGTGACTCAGACAAAGATGGAGTGTCAATAACCTGTGGGACCGTGGCTGGTTGATCAGTCACTTCTGGGGGAGGGGCCACTGGTCCCCCATCGGGCGCCAATGTAAACTTTTTGGTCGTCAAGATATTGAGTGCCGGTAAGATGATAGCCTGGCTTGGTTAGGGCGACCGGGCAACTTTACATGTACCCAGAACTAGCTTGCGAGTTCGCTGCTGGGTCTTTACAGCAGTCTGAAAGAAGTTCATAGCCCTGTATCTTTTGCCTCAAGAAATTCCATCAAGAAAGTCGTCATCAAGTTGTTACGAAGTTGAAGATTTTATTCCAGACTTCTGACATCAAAGGTGGTACAGACGATGGCCAAATGACAAACAAAGACAGCCCCTAAACGTTAAATTTAGACCTAAAGTTTCTGATACATTTCCAAAATTGTCTGCTCTAGGTAAATCAGGCTGTATATTTATACCATCGACTGACCGATACAACAACATATTTTTCAGTACTGTTTGGACATTTCAAATCATGAACATGCAATTTCGTAAACACAAAAGAAAACATTACGGGAGTATCAAGTACACTCACAGCATGTTAAATGATGAGAACTGGGAAACACAGATTTGTGAATTGGGTCAAAAACATTCCTCCATATTTTTAACGATGCAAATAGGACACTGAAGTGTCAAACAAACCAAAACATTTACCGGGGTATTACGACCCGCCATAGCTATAATATGCAACGTTATAAACCCATACAGGCAGGCATCATATATGACATCAAGACTATGCAATATTTAATATTCCATCAATAACTTGTAGAAAACTAATTATCATAAGATGCTGATATCAAGATGCTTATATCTGAATAACTTGTAGAAAACCAATTATCATAAGATGCTGATATCTTACAATATGTCTACTGTCTTTCGTGCTTACGGTTTACTCTATAGCTTTGTGACACAATACGTCGAGCTTAAATCGCCATACCTCACTTGGGAGAAGCAAACCTGAGCTCTACAGCAACAGCATGCTGGAACCAGCGACGAGCTCCAAGACAATGTCCTTACGGGACCGACACGAGACATCGACGTAGACGATGTTGGGTTAAATTGGACTTATGTGCAAGTAGTCTGAGCTCACATTATCTTTTCATGAGGAACTTTGGCCTTGTTAATCTGCCCGGGAGACATTTTGGTGAAAAATCAAGTTTTGAGTTCTGACCCAAACCTCATCAACCCTCTGATTCAAACACCAGAGAACGCATATCCAAGCAGCCTGATCGTATATTTATGCCAAGGGGTGATCACACTATTCTCCTCAAGCAAATTGAAGCTGATGTTGCCACAGAATGAGACAATTTCTTCTTTTATGGGTTGCAAACCTTACGACAAGCATGCCGTCGCTTTGTTTCGCCAACAGCTGACGCCCAAAGCAACACACCAGCATACCAAGGAACATTAAATGACTACGATATGGCCACAAACAGTTTTTAATTCCAAATGGTTACCATTGTCACCTTTTCAGAGGAAAAATTGCTTTTCATTGGCATTGCCGTTCCCAGGAATTTGAAATGATTAATGATAGTTCATCTGAAATGGTACGCTATTCGAATTACAATACAGGCAGATTGTCGAACAAATCTAGAGGAAACAGGTAATCCTTCGGGAATTCAAAAAAGTCGAAAGAAATGCCCATGAACCAATCGAATTAACCGGAACTACACTGTTCTGTTAAAGTTTCTAATTTTTTACCAATGCACCAACCCTTATCACCGAGACTGTATAACGATGGGACGGCTGCATTATGAGCCATAGAGAGACCATGTTGGAGTAATCAAAAGGGAGTGTCTTATGCTTGAGCAGCGAAACAGCTCACCAATTACCAATATACGAGTTGTCAGAGCATTTCCATCATAGCTCTCTAGATTTGTATCTAATGCCGCTTATGCCGGTGCTAGGGGCCGTGTGGTCATATCATCCAAGTTGCCACATGAACAGGTACAATAAAAGCGTACCTGAGATACAACACATATCACGAATCGTAGATTCTTGGTATGTGCTTTAGAATAGGTTAACCTGAAGACTATGCTGTGAAGTCATGTGGTTCTGCCAGTATGTCGGCACCTCTTCCCACTTCCCTTATATGTGTTGTAATTTTTACCTGTATATGGCGAGATTCTGCTGGTGGACGTTTCGTCCCCGAGGCCCGCCCCCTGTACAGACCTTTTGGTCTTTGGTATATGTTGGCATTTGTGGGAAGTTGATGCTGGGTCGACATCGGGCCTTACAGACTAGTCTTTTGTGTTAAATGCCGTCATTTACATCTGACGACGATACAGCTCACCAAATTCGAATGTACGAGTTGTCACAGCGAAGCAGCTCACCAATTACCAGTATACGAGTTGTCAGAGCATTTCCATCATAGCTCTCTAGATTTGTATCTAATACCGCTTATGCTGGTGCTAGGGGCCGTGTGGTCATATCATCCATGTTGCCACATGAACAGGTATAATAAAAGCGTACCTGAGATACAACACATATCACGAATCGTTAGATTCTTGGTATGTGCTTTAGAATAGGTTAACCTGAAGACTATGCTGTGAAGTCATGTGGTTCTGCCAGTATGTCGGCACCTCTTCCCACTTCCCTTATATATGTTGTAATTGCTAATCTGGATTAGTGAAAACCAAAAATGACCCTCCACGCAATATACCAATAAACCCGACTAAAAATAAAAAAAGACAACCTATCTTGACCGATTGCCTTGATGATCTTTTCGGCTTTATCATCAAAAAGCTGATTTGAAAAGATATGTGACGTTGATATGGGAACAACGCCTTTGTGTGTGACAGTTATAAAGCCGGTGTGATGGATAAGATTGTCCGGCTGATTGGTGTCCCTTTTCATATCCTTTTCTACTGCAACCAAGGACGGACGGTTATCGCCAATGTAGAGAAAAGTGTCCTAGCTGGGTAAGAAGATATGGACCGGATACTCTTAGCCACCGGACATTCTTAGCCTCCGCACCGGTTTTATTTTTCACTCCAAAACCTATGCAATTCTATTTTTCTTGAGGTTTTGATACTGAAATCGAAGCTGTGATCGCCAATGCATATA
>JAVTVY010004109.1:0-41944 GCA_036873755.1 Hanleya hanleyi | reverse complement strand
CGTGACGTCGTACAGAGAACCACTGATGCGAGAGACATGGGGTTTCACTATTAAGCCTTCGCCCTAGACTAAAATGGTTCGACTGCGCATGCGAGAAGCGTAGTATAGAAAGAGCAAATGCATAACAGCTATGGAGTCGGATACGGAGAACCCGTGTGACCAGAAAGATGGGGGTTTCACTATTGGGGAGTCCTGGCGCTCGGCCTACAGCATATAGTAGCATGGACCAGATGCGCATGCGCGGAACCGAGTACGCATGCGCATCACCTCTGGTACATTTTACAGAGAACCCCTGGGGGTGAGAGGCATGGGAGTGGTACCAAATGACTTCCTCGGATCTGGGCAATCATCTTAGACTGAAATGGACCGACTGGCTTTGTGCGAAACCGAGTAGGCATGCGCATCACGTCTGGAGCCTGATAGAGAGAACCCCGTGGGGCGAGCGACCTGGGTGTTGCACCAAACGACTTCACTGGGGATAGACCTTCGGCCTAGTGTAGAATAAAACGTTTGCGCATGCGCGGGGTCGAGTACGCATGCGCACCCCCCTCTGGTATATTATACAGAGAACTAATGGGACGAGCGACATGAGATCGCTAGGGACACGCATTCCTCCTAAAGTAGCATGAACCATCTGCGCATGCGCGGGGTCGAGTACGCATGGGCACCGCCTCTGGAACATGACACAGAAAACCAATGGGTTGCAAGTCATGGGCTTTCGCTGAACGACATCCCTAGGGCCGGGCATTCCCACTAGAGTCCTATAAAGCAGACATAGCGGCACAAGATCAAAGGTCAAAGAGTGGTATAGTAAGTACAAATCGGAATGTATAGGCTGGTGTGGAGCGTTATACGGAGACACAGTGAGGTTGGGAATTTGGACTGGACACTTGTGGCAGACTTTCGTACTAGAGTCGAATAGGCCACTGGACAAATTTAGACACGTTGGTTGTTGGTAATTGATTATGGGTCATCCAAGATGAATGGATCACTGCATCTGGGACCCGATTCCAGACGCATTTTGATGCTTAGCGGCGAAAATGAAAGTGCGGATCAAGTGCGGCTTGCGGGTGGCATGTGCGGATCAAGTGCAGATTGAGAGTTTTCTGTGTGGATCAAGGGCGGATTTTGCAACGTATGTAGGCCAGCGTTATCTGTGCAGCATGTGTTGTTTTCACTTAGTATGAAGTTGCTGCTGTGAGACATGTCAGCTCATTCTATGGGATATTATGCGGGTGACCCTTTGCAATGTTGACTGTTTTGACTTTTGATTAGTGAGTTCAGATTTGACATCCGAGATTTTCATTGATCGGTGGAAATTCTCAAGTTGCGCATATCAAATATCACAAAAATCTCGCATCTTGGCCCAACTCTCGCGAGAATTATCTCTAAGCCTCACGAATACAGGGTGCACATATTACCGGACGTGAGGTCACCAGACGTGAGCTAATTTACTCACACGCATACACAGACTTCTGGTCACGTGCACACGCTGTAAAGAATTAGCTTCGCACACACGTCACTTCCGAGAGAGTCCTGAGATGACGTGTGTGCGAAAACTGTCCATTTTACTCTAGGACGAATGCCTGGTCCTAAGGGATGTCGTTTAGTAAAATCCCCAGGTATGTCACCCTATTGGTTCTCTCTATAATGTTCCAGAAATGGTGCGCATGCGTACTCGACCTCACGCATGCGCAGTCAGCACAATTTATTCCAGGGTGAAAGCCTGACCTAAGGGATCACGTTTGGGGAAACCCTCCTGTCGCTCGCTCCATTGGTTCTCCCTATCGCGCGCCACACCTATCTACTCATTTGCGCTTTCTATACTACTCTGGGCGCATGAGCATTCGGTTCATGCTACTGCGGGGTGAATGCCGGGCTCCAGGGCTACCCAACAGTGAAACCCTATGTCCCTCGCCCTACGGATTCCCTGTATGACGTGACCTCACCGTAGGCGCTTTAGCCTAATAGGATCCCATACAAGTTTCAGTATTCGACACCGGACTTTCGTTACGTGACCGGAATCGCTGACTTCTTGGACATTTCCCATAATGCGCCGGGTCAGCATATTCGCTTCTTATTGGTTGAGGGCAGTGCACCACACAACCGGAAATGAGCGCGCCACAAATCATAGGCAATTTCATCTTTTCCTACTACTATGATGCATAGGTATGTTTATGATTTATTAGTAGTATATTTCGTCGTGTTTCAAGTGCTTTTTCGCTATGTCGTAATTACGAGATAGCTATGTGAAAAGGCATGTGAAACATTTACTTTCAAGTGGCACTAATTAACAGGCTTCCGTACCATCACGCCTATTACAACACTGATTGCCGTTGTATTTACAATAGGTTCTTGGCGAAAGAGACAACGAAGAAAGCTGACTGGTTACGTCTCTTCTGCATTGATACATGTATCTCTGAATTCATATCCACGATACTACCGGTATGTAACTTAAACATTTAAACAGATGGATCGATCAGATGTCGGTGTAAAGTTTGAGGTTGTTCAAAATAAAATAAAAACCAATGAGCTGGGAAATACATGGGAGAACTTTATTGTAGAAGAAAAGTAATTACATGACACCATTTTACATGTGCGTAAAAAGGGTATTGAACAGCTCAATTCAAAAGTTTTGCTTCACTAGTAGGTAACCTTTGCCAGCGCATAATAGAATGCATCAATAGAGCACTTTTAGAGTTTTTCTCAACACTAACTCCATAAACGAATAAGTAAATATATACCGAATAACGACACGGAAGTTATACACGCAATTCGAGTCCAAGACTCTTTCTTCTATTCCCAAATTTTCAAAGTATTAACTTCTGTTTCCTCCGGTGGATGAACAAACACATAGATGCCATTCTCAAATTAAGATGCATATATTTATCTACAGCTACAAAAAATGGTAACTGAATGTCATACATTACTGTAAACTTCATCTGAATATTCATGCAAATTACACAGTTACGTATCATCCAATTAAATAAATCTCGATATATCACATGCTTATACAGGGTTCCCACTTTGTTCATAATGAACCGATGATGTACATGCACACTGTTATATCCTTTAATACATTACGACCAACTACATCAACAATCTGTCAGATGTATCGCATGATAATTATACATCTCCGATGTATCACAAAATAATTACACACCTCAGCTGTATCACATAATTATATACCTCAGATGTATCACATGACAATTATATACCTCAGATGTATCACATTATGATAGTATACCTCAGCTGTATCACATAATTGTATACCTCAGCTGTATCACATGATAATTATACACCTCAGATGTATCACATTATGATAGTATACCTCAGCTGTATCACATAATTGTATACCTCAGATGTATCACATGATAATTATACACCTCAGATGTATCACATACGTGTATACCTCAAAAGCATCACATAGTAATCATGCACCTCAGATGTATCACATTATGATTGTATACTTCAGATGTATCACATAATTATTTACCTCAGATGTTTCACATTATGATTGTATATCTCAGATGTATCCCATAATTATTTACCTCAGATGTATCACATGATAATTATACACCTCAGATGTATCACATTATGATTGTATACCTCAGATGTATCACATAATTATTTACCTCAGATGTTTCACATTATGATTGTATACCTCAGATGTATCCCATAATTATTTAACACAGATGTATCGCATGATAATTATACATGTCAGATGTATCACAAGATCATTACAGACCTCAGTTGTATCACATAATTATATACCTCAGATGTATCACACGATAATTATATATCTCAGATGTTTCACACATCAGATGTATCGCATGCTGATTATACATCTCAGATGTTTCACATGAAGATTATATACGTCAGATGTATCACATGCTGATTATACATCTCAGATGTATCACATGCTGAATATACATCTCAGATGTTTCACATGAAGATTATATACGTCAGATGTATCAAATGCTGATTATACATCTCAGATGTATCACATGAAGATTATACATCTCAGATGTATCACATGATGATTATACTCCTCAGATGTATCACATAATTATATATCTCAGATGTATCCCATGATGATTATACACCTCATATGTATCACATGATGATCATACGTCTCAGATGTATCACATGATGATTATACATCTCAGAATCTCAATATTGATTATATCATCCGTGATCAAATCAATCAGATGATCTTCACACATCTGATGGTCCAGCGCTGACATTTGCACTCCTGATGCCATTACACATATGATTATATCCTCTGAACCGTTGATATTATTATACATCCTGAGTAACAAAACATGATTATACACCTCAGATCTATCACATGATGATTATACATCTCAGATGTATCCCATGATGATTATACACCTCAGATGTATCACATGATGATTATACACCTCAGATGTATCACATGATAATTATATATCTCAGATGTATCACATGATGATTACACATCCCAGATGTATCACATGATGATTATATACCTCAGATGTATCGCATGATGATTATATACAGGGTTACCATTTTTTTCCATATTGCACCCATGCTGAATAGGAGTACACGTACACTTGCATCTTTCCATAGATTAATATCAACTATATCAATAATTTCTGAGATGTATCGTGTTAATTAAACAACGTTGATACTTTTGTAATAAGTTGCCTGCAGTTGGGACAACGTCTGTCTGTCGACTGCTGATGTATAGCACACACTGTGCAAAACGTATGTCCGCAAGGTTGCAAATAGGAAGATTTCTCTCTTTCAAAACATATCACGCAGAGTCTAGTTTCAGCTTGCTCTCTGAAGGAAACCTGCAAAACAAAACGGTGAAATGCACTATTTATTACAGTAATTATATTGAATAATAGAAGACTTTTTATAGCATCTAACACATATAGAAACGAGATGAACATATTATAATGAGTATATCTTACCGCATAGAGAGTTTTGTTTAATAAGTGTATGGAAAACTGTTCATTACATCTTCTTGGAAGGATTCATAAACTTAAAAAAAAAATAGCTGCCAGTCTGATCCGTGGAGTGAAACTCACTGTGCCATCAGAATACCTTTTCACACAACTGGCAAACAATTTTTGAAAGAGTTAAATTCAAGAAAAGTCTAGTAGTATATAAATAATTAAATGGTCAGTATCCTGATTATATGAAACATCTTTTCAAATATACAAACCTCCAAAGAACAATTCAAATCTGATTGATTCTGTCGATGAGCTTCATATACGTCTGGAGTCCTTCCTCCGGCGATGCCGGCGTTCCAGTGTGGCCTTCCAGAGCGATATCTGCAAACCGTAGGAAATCCACTGAGCATCCTCTGTTTGGGGTGTCATCTGTCCAGTTTTCTTTTACTCGAGCTACGTCATCTTCGCCGAATAATAACGGGAGCTTACATTCTTGACCACCAAATGCTTGAGGCAGTGTGTAGATAATGTCCGGCCTTCCACAGGGGCATGTCGTGTTGCTTTGGGTCCCGATAGGGTGAACATTCCAATGGAGTACAGCATCATCCAGCTGTTTCTGGATTAGAGAAAGGAAACAGAACCGTATACAGTCCACATGAGTGGGATCGGAATCATCGAAACGCCCGGAATCACGCAAGTCTCGGAAGAAGTTGATCCAGAAGCCAGCTACCATCCCCCTTAATATAGCCCACAGGCACTCGATCCGCTGATTATTTACAGATCTGCCATACAGGAAATAAGTGGTTCTCGCTCCATTGTCATTGTGATAATACCGCAATGATCTCTGTATGTCATGCACCAAACAATTTTCGGTCCCGCGGTCAGCTCTCACGGTCTGTGGCACTGCGTTAATTTCTTGTATGTAGTCCATAAAATACCTTGCGATATAGCGCTGATTTCTGTTCGAAGGACAGGCCTTCAGCCAAATAATCTTTCTGGAATACCCATCTATGGCAGCGTGAATACATATGCCATACGGTTTCAGTTTATCATACCCGTCTATGTGAATAACATGGTTGGGACCTTTGTTTTCGTACATCCTACGTCTCAACCTTCGACACTGTCGTGCTTTCACGCCTTCTGGATTCGGGTAGCGAAGGGTCAATCGAACCGTTTCGTGTGAAAGAGATATGCCAAACTGTATCTTCAGTCGTTGCCATACACTTCGATAGCCAAGATTACTACCTGCCTCTGCTATCATCCGAGCTATGGTCAAAACAACAGCATGAGCCTCTATTGATGTTTGGTTCTGGGTTGATTGCTTCGCCGCAATAAGTCGATTTAATAAAAGTTGACATGACGCGGTAATCGCAATAAGTCGACTTAACAAAAGTCGGCTTTTCGCAAAAATCGCGACAAGTCGACTTTTATTAAGTCGACTTAACGTCTTAAAAGACAACAAGTCGATATGCCTAAAGACGTCTTGGTCACTTTATAAAGCTATGTCGCCTTTTCAAAAGTCAACTTGTTGTAATAAACGCAATAAGTCGACTTGAAGGAAGTCGACTTGTCGTCTTTAGCGACATAAAGTTGACTTAATAAAAGTCGACTTGTCGTGATAAAACGAAATTAGACGACTTAATAACGTCGACTTGTCGCGATACTAGCAATAAGTCGACTTAGTAAAAGTCACCTTGCCATGTTGCAAAATAAGTCGACTTTTGTCAAGTCGACTTACCTTCTTTAAATAGCTTTGTCAACTTTGCGTAAGTCGACTTTTCTAGTTTTAAGACGCTAAGTCGCCATAAATAACGCAATCTTTCGTGATAAAAGTGAATAAGTCGACAAACATAAGTCGACTTATGATGATGATGAGGACAAGTCGACTTTTGATAAGTCGACATATTCTGTTTTTCACGAGAACGAGATGGCAGTCGACTTGTCATCATCATCATCACAAGTCGACCTATGTTTGTCGACTTATTCACTTTTATCACCGAAAATTGCGTTATTTATGGCGACTTAGCTTCTTAAAACTAGAAAAGTCGACTTACGCAAAGTTGACAAAGCTATTTAAAGAAGGTAAGTCGACTTATATAAAGTCGACATATTTATGTCAACGGGATAAGTCGACTTGACAAAAGGCGACTTATTTGACAACATAACAAGTCGATTTTTACTCAGTCGAATTATTGCGATTATCGCGACAAGTCGACTTTATTAAGTCGTCTAATTTCGTTTTATCACGACAAGTCTACTTTTATTAAGTCCACTTGTTGTAGCTGAAGAGAACAAGACGACTTTTTTCAAGTCGACTTAATGCGTTTATTACAACATATCGACTTTTGAAAAGGCGACATAGTTTTTATAAGTGGCCAAGGCGTCTTCAAGCATATCGACTTGTTGTCTTTCAAGACGTTAAGTCGACTTAATAAAAGTCGACTTGTGGCGATTTTTGCGAAAAGTCGACTTTTTTTAAGTCGATTTATTGCGATTACCGCGTCATGCCGACTTTTATTAAGTCGACTTAATGCGTCTATCGCGACAAGTCGACTTAAGTCATACCGAGATGTTGTCTTTCTTTTTTTCTTTCCTTCGAACACACATATATTCATCGGAGCTTCTGCACCGAAGAGATGAATCCGGATGTCCAGGGCCAATTAGTAAATCCGGAAAACAAAACTCTTCGAGATCTTTTGATACGATACTATCATGTTATTGGATACACAAGTGCTGAAATATTGGGAAGTTTATGGTTGAATAACGGAGTCCGGCTGTCTAGGCGTCAGTTAACACGGATAAGTGCGAAACAGAGATCAACCCAGAACCAAACACCCATGGAGGCTCATGCTGTTGTTTTGACCATAGCTCGGATGATAGCAGAGGCAGGTAGTAATCTTGGCTATCGAAGTGTATGGCAACGACTGAAGACACAGTTTGGCATATCTCTTTCACACGAAACGGTTCGATTGATCCTTCGCTACCTGGATCCAGAAGGCGTGAAAGCACGACAGTGTCGAAGGTTGAGACGTAGGATCTACGAAAACAAAGGTCCCAACCATGTTATTCACATCGACGGGTATGATAAACTGAAACCGTATGGCATATGTATTCACGGTGCCATAGATGGGTATTCCAGAAAGATTATTTGGTTGAAGGCCTGTCCTTCGAACAAAAATCCGCGCTATATCGCAAGGTATTTTATGGACTACATACAGGAAATTAACGCAGTGCCACAGACCGTGAGAGCTGACCGCGGGACCGAAAATTGTTTGGTGCGTGACATACAGAGAGCATTACGGTATTATCACAATGACAATGGGGCGAGACCCACTTATTTCCTGTATGGCAGATCGGTAAATAATCAGCGGATCGAGAGCTTGTGGGCTATATTAAGGGGGATGGTAGCTGGCTTCTGGATCAACTTCTTCCGAGACTTGCGTGATTCGGGGCGTTTCGATGATTCCGATCCCGCTCATGTGGACTGTATACGGTTCTGTTTCCTTTCTCTAATCCAGAAACAGCTGGATGATGCTGTCCTCCATTGGAATGTTCACCGTATCAGGAAACAAAGCAACAGAACATGCCCCTGTGGAAAGCCGGACATTATCTACACACTGCCTCAAGCATTTGGAGGTCAAGAATGTAAGCTCCCGTTATTATTCGGCGAGGATGACGTAGCTCGAGTGAAAGAAAACTGGACAGATGACACTCCAAACAGAGGATGCTCAGTGGATTTCCTGCGGTTTGCAGATATCGCTCTGGAAGGCGACACTGGAACGCCGGCATCGCCGGAGGAAGGACTCCATATGTATATGAAGCTCATCGACAGAATCAATCAGATTTGAATTGTTCTTTGGAGGTTTGTATATTTGAAAAGATGTTTCATATAATCAGGATACTGACCATTTAATGATTTATATACAACTAGACTTTTCTGGAATTTAACTCTTTCAAAAATGGTTTGCCAGTTGTTTGGAAAGGTGTTCTGATGGCACAGTGAGTTTCACTCCACGTATCAGCCTGGTAGCTATGTTTTGAAGTTTATGAACCCTTTCAAGAAGACGTAATGAACAGTTTTTCATACACTTAAACAAAACTCTCTATGAGGTAAGATATACTCATTATAATATGTTAATCTCGTTTCTAAAGGTGTTAGATGCTATAAAAACTCTTCTATTATTCAATATAATTACTGTAATAAATAGTGCCGTTTTGTTTTTGTTTTGCATGTTTCCTTCAGAGAGCAAGCTGAAACGAGACTACATGATATGCTTTGAAAGAGAGAAATCTTCCTACTTGCAACCTTGCGGACATACGTTCTGTACAGTGTGTGCTGTACATCAGCAGTCGACAGACAGACGTCCCAACTGCAGGCAACTTATTACAAAAGTATCAACGCTGTTTAATTAACATGATACATCTCAGAAATTATTGATATAGTTGATATTAATCTATGGAAAGATACAACAGTGTACGTGTACTCCTATACAGCATGGGTCCAATATGGAACAAATGGTGACCCTGTATATAATCATCATGTGATACATCTGAGGCGTATAATTATCATGCGATACATCTGAGGTGTATGATAATCATGTTATACATGTGAGGTATATAATCATCATGTGATACATCTGAGAGGTATTATTATCATGTGATACATCTGAGGTATATAATTATCATGTGATACATCTGAGGTATATAATTATCATGTGATACATCTGAGGTGTATAATTATCATGTGATACATCTGAGGTGTATACTCATCATGTGATACATCTGAGATGTATAATCATGTGATACATCTGAGATGTATAATCATCATGCGATACATCTGTGGTGTATAATCATCACGTGATACATCTGAGGTGTATAATCATCATGTGATACATCTGAGGTGTATACTCATCATGTGATACATCTGAGATGTATAATCATCATGCGATACATCTGAGGTGTATAATCATCATGTGATACATCTGAGGTGTATAATCATCATGTGATACATCTGAGGTGTATAATCATCACGTGATACATCTGAGGTGTATAATCATCATGTGATACATCTGAGATGTATAATCATCATGTGACACATCTGAGGTGAATAATCATCATGTGATACATCTGAGGTATATAATCATCATGTGATATATCTGAGATGTATAATTATCATGTGATACATCTGAGGTATATAATTATCATGTGATACATCTGAGGTATATAATTATCATGTGATGCATCTTAGATGTATAATTATCATGTGATACATCTGAGGTATATAATTATCATGTGCTACATCTGAGATATATAATTATCGTGTGATACATATAAGATGTATAACTATGATGTGATACATCTCAGATGTATAATCAGCATGTGATACATATCATGTACATAATCATCATGTGTTACATCTGAGATATATAATCATATGATACATCTGTAATGTATAATTATCATGTGATACATCTGATGTGTATAATTATCATGTGATACATCTGAGGTATATAATTATCTTGTGATACATCTGAGGTATATAATTATAACGTGATACATCTGACAGAATGTTGATGTAGTTGGTCGTAATGTATTAAAGGATATAACAGTGTGCATGTAGTATACATCATCGGCTCATTATGAACAAAGTGGTAACACTGTATTAGCATGTGATATATCGGGATTTATTTAATTGGATGACATGTAACTGTTTAATGGCGCTCTAGATAAATATATGCATCTTAGTTTAAGAATGGCGTCTGCTTTTGTTCGACCACCGGAGGAAACGGAAGTTAATATTTTGAAAATTTAGGAATAGAAGAAACAGTCTTGGGCTCGAATTGCGTGTATAACTTCCGTGTCGTTAGTCGGTATATATTTACTTACTCGCTTATGGCGTTCCTGTTGAGAAAAATTCTAAAAGTGCTCTACTGACCCATTCTATTATGCGTTGGCAAAGGTTACCAGTGAAGCAAAACTTTTAAATGAGCTGTTCAATACCCTTTTTACCATGTAAAATGATGTCATGTAATTCCTTGTCTTGTAAATTCTAGAATAAAGTTTTCGCATGTATTTTCTAGCTCATTGGTTGTTTTTTTGTTTATTTTTAACAACCTCAAACTTTACACCGACATCTGATCGATCCATCTGTTTAAATGTTTAAGTTACATACCGGTAGTATCGTGGATATGAATTCAGAGATACATGTATCAATGCAGAAGAGACGTAACTAGTCAGCTTTCTTCGCTGTCTCTTTCGCCAAGAACCTATTGTAAATACAACGGCAATCAGTGTTGGAATAGGCGTGATACACGTAGAACTTCAGCGAAACTATTGACGATAAATTCTCCAAATGATCAATGTGCGAGTTCATTATATCATGCCTTACGAAGTAAAGGGGAGATATTGTGAGGCGGGAAACAGGGTGTCGTCGTCGGTATCGGTGTCCGCGGCATGGAAATGATAAGGTTTTTGGTTTAGCAAATTGAAAAAAAATAGAAAAATTAGAAAAAATATACAAATATATATGGTATTCCACCTGGGGATACTACGCTTGGGGTGCTCCAATATTAAAATCCCTACGATTAGAGTTTTGCGTTTAGCTGAAGTGCACATGTACATCTGTACTTAGAAAGCTTGCTGCAGTGGTCAGCTGTCATTGGATGATTATGAAACCTGATACACATGTTTCTTATGATTAGAGGATGTACCTGTGCTATTTGTGAGATGAAATATAAATTTTTGTCCAAGTTATGGCAAATGGTAAGAGTTTTCCGTTTAGCTGAATTGTACATATATGCCTAATCCCAAATGGCACTGGCCTATCCAGCAGTAAGCCATTTGGGACTGGCCTATATCCAGCAGTAATCCCAAATGACACTGGCCTATCCAGCAGTGATCCCATTTGGGACTGACCTATCCAGCAGTAATCCCGAATGGCACTGGCCTATCCAGCAGTAATGCCACACAGGACTGACCTACCCAGCAGTAAATCCAGACCTGACTGGCCTATCCAGCAGTAATCCCACATGGGACTGGCCTATCAAGCAGTAATTCCATTTGAGACAGGCCTATCCAACAGTAATCTCACACAGAGCTGACCTATCCAGCAGAAATCCCAAATGGCACTGGCCTATCCAGCAGTAATGCCACACAGGACTGACCTACCCAGCAGTAAATCCAGACCTGACTGGCCTATCCAGCAGTAATCCCACATGGGACTGGCCTATCAAACAGTAATCCCACACAGGACTGACCTATCCAGCAGTAATCCCAAGTGGCACTGGCCTATCCAGCAGTAATGCTACACAGGACTGACCTATCCAGCAGTAATCCCAGACCTGACTGGCCTATCCAGCAGCAATCTAACATGGGACTGGCCTATCCAGCAGTAATCTCATACGAGACTCACCTATCCAGCAGTAATCCTAGACAGGACCGGCCTATCCAGCAGTAATTCCATAGGGGACTGGTACATCCATCAGTAATAACACACGGGACTGGTCAATCCAGCAGTAATCCTACACAGTACTGACCTATACAGCAGTAATCGCACATGGGACAGACCTATCCAGCAGTAATCTCACACTGGACTGCCCTATGCAGCAGTAATCACACGACACTGACCTATCCATCCTACATGGGATTAACCCATATGGCAGTAATCCCACATGGTACTGATGTTATTGTCTGTACCAGATAATCTATTCCAGACATTATTGTCTGTACTACATCACCTATTCCAGGCGTCATTGTTCGCTTTACATGTATGCTTTCAATACTGCTGCAGCTTTGGCGGATGACCCCGCAAGGCGAGATGTTGGGGTTCTCAGAACGCTTGTTGTAGAATACTAGTCTGATAGCCATCATATATGTTGGCTAGAGACCCTTCAAATACCCAATGTGTTATTACGTGTGTGAAGAATGAGAAAATTTATTGGCGATAAACCCTCCGCATACTCAATGTGCTAATACATGCCATTCCCATTCATCTGTCATCTGGATGGGCCATTGTCGTATACCATCACTCTCTCCTGAGATTAGTTTTCATATGCCACTGACCGACCATAGCACAGTGATAACGCAAGTGAACCAGGATTTTGACGGTAATGAGATCACAGGATGGCATACGACAATGTCCTATCCAGACGACGAATGAAAGCGTGTTAAATGTGAAAGTCTGATAAACATCACAGATTGGTGAGAAATCAATATAAAGACGCCTATATGGAATGATGGAGATCACATCGAAGGTTTTGGCGAGAAACCTTGCAAATGCTCAAGATACCAGTACGTGTTCAGCATGATAGTTTGATGGAGATCATATTGAATATTGGCGAGAATAATGACAAGAAACCCATTGTGTGTGCCTATGCATGCGTTGAACGCGAACGCCTGATAGCCATCACATCACACTGTATGTAAACGCCGATCAATGATTAATACAAACGGAGTTGTATGCAACATAATATCAGAGAAGATCAATTGTCTTCATGCAGTGACCTATGTTTGGTTATTTTTGTACATTTATTGTTATTCGGTTGTGGAGGGTTATACATTCACTATAGTCAATTTTAGTAAAAGTTCCTGAGTAAGCCAGTGTTTACCTCACGTCAATACTCTAAACGGTTTCAGATACAGTTGTACATCTGAACGGCATAATTTTCATGCAAATGAGTTTTGATCAGGTCATCAAGATAACCAAGCTAAGAGCTTGCCTAATATGTAAATATCGTTATCAGATATCAAACATCCGATCCGTGATGTTCAAGACATTGATCCATTGCTCATGTGTGCCAGTTCAGGTTTAAAGTGAATCAGATAAATGTTGCCGAAGGAATAGGGTTTCGAAAGTTTCGAAAAAGTTTCGATAAATCCAAAATGGCCGCCATGCAAATTGACCAATCTTGATCAGCTAAGGATATGCATCAAGGATCAAGGTCTGCTACTCCCAGGCGAATTGTGAGCTCTCTATGTCCACTTATTCTTCAGATATTGCGAAAACAAAATATTAAAGGAGGAATCAAAAACTAATAACTGGATCTCTAAACTACGGAAGCTCCCAGAAGCTATCTCGTCAGCACGACTTAGACGGCGTGCGAACGAGATAGACGAGTATCTCGTGTGCACGAGTTAGGAACGAGCTAGGCACCATATTAGATTCACATAATACCTCGTTCTGGTGATTTCGAACCTCCTCTCTGTGTTGTGCGCACGAGTTATTCGTCTATCTCATGCACACGATTTAGAGGCTTAACTCGTGCGCACGACTTAGAGATGTAACTGGTGCACACGACTCTGGAGGCTAACTCGTGCGCACGACTCAGAGACGTTTACTCGTGCGCACGACTTAGAGGCTTAACTCGTGGCCACGACTTAGCCGCCTATTTCGTGCGCACGAGATAGGAACGAGGCTCCATATCAGATTCACATAAGACCTCGTTTAGATGTTTAAGACGTTGACTGTTGATGTGAACCCGACCTCGAATTTAGTGTCGCGTGTCGTCCTTTGACTTTTGCAAGGCTAAAATATTAGGTTCCAGTTCTGTTCCTTTCAATCAACATTACGAAAAACGACGCTCGAACCGTATGTACGGATGCGTCTGATAGCCTCGTCGAGTTGCGATCACAAATATCTAGACTTTATGTTGCGATATGTTTTCTCGACTTGGGGTTCATGATTGATGAACAAAATTTGACAAGCCTATCATATTCTTCTGTATTGCGCTTCCAGCGTTGTTTTCTGTAGTGTTATAAGATGGGGGTCAAATTCTCTCCACATTTACTAACATTATTAAAGTCTAAACGCATCGCAAGATTTGACGTCAACTTCTGAACTCTACGTCAAACTCTACGTCAAGTTTTGAAACTCGGCATCAAATTTGAAACTCAACTCGCGTTGACCATTGATGATGATTTTGAAGGTTCACTGCGAAGAGTCAGTTATTGGTTATGATTTTTGGTTATGGTTTCATTGCAAATGTAACGACGCCGCTGCAATAAAATGTCTGAAAAATAGATTTCATCTATGGTCTATGGTGAGTCAGAACTGCATTTCTATTGTACATCTAACGCGATGAATAGATGACAGAACTACCATGGTACGATGGCAGCTACCATGGTACGATGGCAGTTACCATGGTACGATAGCAATGACGGTGTTGCGATGGTTTTGCTACGATGATACAGTGGCGATGGTACGATGGCGATGATACGATGGCACGGTGATTATTTTTAGACACCTGAATTCACTCTTTCTGGTTCCTCTCCTATGGGATCAGAATATTTTTTCTGTACACCTGTACTCACACAATGTTCACATAAACGGCTATGTCGAGTGAGAACTGTCATGGATCGTGTCGGATCTGTTTTGACGAAATAGCAGTAATGGCTCACTGCACATTTAAATAGTTTCTCTTCAGTTTGAGCTAACATGTGTCTGGCAGGCGATCGCTAGCTGTCCACGAATATCCGCTCGCTTCATTGGAATGCTTTATCTCCGGTATAAATTATCTTGTGTGCTCATATCTACAGCAAGACTATTCTTATGTGCACCTGAATGGTTTCTCTCTAGTGTGAGTGTTTTAACGCGCATATCTGAACTCACACGGTGTACACATGAACGGTCTTCCTCCTTACTGTGAGTCCTCATGCGTTAGACGAGAGTGTTACTTTCTGTGCATCAGTGTCCCCACGCTGTACATGTGAATGTCAAGTGACTGGTCAGATGATCTTCAGATGTAAACCCGTGATCACACACTTTACACATAAATGGCTTCTCCCGAGCGTGGTTTCGCATATGGATCGTCAGATTACTACCAGTTGTGCACCTGTACTTACACTACGCATGAAAGGCTTCTCTGCAGTGTTAAGGTGTGCGTTAATAATCAGATTTAGCCTACTTACGCGCACATTTGAACTCAGACACTGTACACCTGCATGGTTTCTCTCCAGTGTGATTTCTCATATGTTGGGTCAGAGTGTTCTCTCTGAGTTTATATCCACATACTGTTCGCATAAATGGTATTTCTCCTGTATGAATGATTTGGTGTCTGGTCAGATTACCTTTCGTGATAAAACCATATCCACACACCGTACATTTGAAAGGCTTCTCTATAATGCGTTTTCTTGGATGTCTAGTCAGACCACTCTCATTTGTACACAAGTACTCACACAATGTACACATGAATTCACACATTGTGCATTTCCACAAATTCTCTACATTGTGAATTCTCATGTGTTAACATAATTGCACACCTGAACTCGCATTCTGTATACTTGAATGGTGTCTACCCTGTGTAAATTTTAACGTGTCGAATTAGAGTATTCCTTTCTGCGCACCCATACTCACACATCATACACATGAATGGTTTCACTCTAGAATGGCATCTTATCAAATGGCTTTTAGAAACACACCCGTACTCTTAAATGTGTACACTTAAATGCTTTCTTTGTGAATTCCCATATGTTACATACAGTATATTCTGCACATTGTACATTTGAATGATTCCTCGCTCTTCAGTACGAGTGTTCATGTGTCCGACCAAAGTATTCTTTTCTGTACATCTGTACTAACACAATGTACACATGAATGGTTTTACTCCAGTGTGTGTTTGCATGTGTCTGATCAGACGTAACATCGCCATTATATCACCGTAACATGAAATTAATCATCGTACCATCGCTATGGTAACATTGTAACATTGCCTTGGTATCATTGCAACATCGTCATCGCTCCAACGTAACATCGTCATCGTATCATCGTGCCATTGCGTGTGTGGCATAGATTCCCTCCCTCCTATGTCGTGCGCATGAAATACACAGCTAAGTCGTGCGCTCGAGATAGGCGGCTATGTCGTGCGCACGATTTACGTCTCTAAGCTGTGCGCACGAGATAGACGAAAAACTCGTGCGCACGACATAGAGACGAGGTTTGCACTCACCAGAGCGGTGTCTTAAGTGAATCTGATATGGAGACTCGTGCCTATCTCTATAGTTAGGCCTGTAAGTGGACAAGACTAGGAGGCTTGAACAATGGAAATGGCAGAATAAAGAATCATGAGACAATGACGAGCTTTCATTTGTTAATATCTCGGGGCCCCGAGAAATTATTTGGGGGCCCGAAATAGTCAACCAATGAAAAAGCACAGTATATATCAAAATACGTATATAAAGGCTATCTGAAATCTTGTTTTTCACCATGGCCCCCTCCCGATCACGTGGCTTCCAATCGATCCAAGATGACGGCACAAGGTCAAAGGTCAAGCCAAAGCGTTGTATGGAAAGCGCAAATAGGATCGAAAATAGAGCAGGTGTGACGCGTGATAAGAAAAACCAGTTGGGTGAGAGACATGGGGTTTTCACTAAACAGAGCCCTGTGGCCATGCATTCGACGTAGAGCAGTGTGGGTCAGAGCAGTGTAGGCCGACTGCGCATGCGCTCAGAAACGTAGAGTTGTATAGAAAGCGAAAATCGAGTCAAATAAGTAGATGAAGAGCGCGATATGGAGGACCAGTGGAGAGAGAGACATGGGGTTTTCACTATTCGAGAGCCCCTGGGCACTCAGGCATTCAACCTAGAGTAAAATGGATCGACTGCGCATGCGTGGGATCGAGTACGAATGCGCACCAGGTGTGGCGCGTGATACGTAGAACCAATGAGGTGAGAGACATGAGAGTTTCATTTACCCTACCTGGCTTGGCTGAAATGTTCTATGTTACTCCAAAACGACGAAACCGAGGGGGCGGAAACTTTCTAGCTTATCATATTGGGATCTTCCTGAGGCCATTTGCGTATCCCATGTGCAGAGGATCATTGCGGACATGTGGTAGTCCAGAAAGTCGTTTTTTCAGTCTCCTCTGTCCATTTCTTTGCACTATTTTTTGGCCTACATGTCTATAAAGTATTTTATTTAGGCAAAGCTAATTATTCTCTGTTATATTTAGTAGCTTTTCAAAATAAAAATAAAAAAACAAAAATTTAGAAAAATCAGCCCACAAATAGAAAAATGGCTTCAGCGAATATGACGTCATATTGATGTCATCATGAAGGCGATCTTGGATTTTGTTTTGCATTTTCGAGTAGAGCTTGACTCGAAGGTACAGTGTGATAAGTTTCAAACCCTTCCCCAGGCTGCGGTACACCCAAATCGCCCAGGTCATATAGGGCTAAACGGGAGCCCTGAGGCGAGGCATTCGCCCTAGCGTGAAACGGTTCGACCGCGTATGCGCAGGGTGAAGTGCGCCTGCGCAACAGGTGTGGAGTGGGATACGAGGAACCAGTGGGGTGAGACATGCGGATTTCACTGCACGATACTCCAGGCACCCCATAGGCCATATTTGCCCTATGGGTCGACTGCGCAAGCGCGTCCGGTGCACCTGACAGGGATGGACAGGAGGCATTCTGCTGTTCTCGTGGTTTGCTTGAATTGGCCAATCATATCGCAGGATTTATCCCTGTCTAGTGGTACACCATACACCATTTTACCACGATTGACACCAGGCGTGAAAATCGCTTCAGTCCACTCTTCTTCCGCTATTTCTGGGACCTGAAGCGTCCAGAAGTTCAGGCGGGCGTCAATAACGCTTTAACGCTTTAAGTGTGCATACAGTGATGACGTCAAGGGATGACGTCGCTGCCGCTCCAGAGGAGACCTAGACCACGGCGGCAGTAACGTCATCCCGTGACGTCATCACTGGGTGCACGTGACCTGGAGTCTTAGTCGAAACAGCGAAACTTGCAAAGGGTGACCCGCATAATAGCCTGTGTACTGTACTGAGGACGAATCACCATCTGCATACTAAGAAGAGACAACTCATCATATAGTCCGCGCTTGAAGCGTTGAATCGTTCTTGCCGCCAGACGTCAAAGTAGGGAGTCTGGACGCTTCAACGCTTCGGATAAAGAAATAGAGGAGTAAGCGTTGAAGCGTTTTTCTCGCCTGATGTCAATCTCGGCGGTAGTATGCAAAAAGTGTGTATGGTATATTACTAGACCGAGGGAAATCCTGCAATCGGATTGATCAATCCAAGCAAACGATGTGAACAGCAGAGTGCCTCCTGTCCATCCCTACCTGGTGGGACGGACGCGCATGCACAGTCGGCCAATAGTACTCTGGGGGCGAATAACTGGTCCCAGGGATGTTGTTCAGCGAAATCCCCATGTTTCTCGCCCAATTAATTCTCCATATCACGCTCCATACCCTGGTGCTCACGCGCACTCGATTCTGCGCAGTCGGTCTGTTCTACAGTACGGCGAATGTCTGGCCCAAGGAATCTCATTTAATGAAAACCCCATGTATCTCACCCCACTGGTTCCCCATATCACGCTTCACACTTGATGCGCATTCGCATGCTCAGTTGATCTGTTTTACTCTAGGTTGAACGACTGAATGCCCAGGGGCACTCGCTCAGTGAAAATCCTACGTCTCTCATCCAACTGGTCCTCCATATCGCGCTCTTCATCTACTTGTACGACTCGATTCAGATTCTTTACTTCCGGCAAGGTAAACGTGGTGGTTCAGAATAATTCTCCCTACCATCTGGAATTACCTCGCAACATCAAACTTGGAACCCTAGTGAAATCTGTGATACCACTTCCGAGCCGCCAAGGCAGTGGCGAAACTCCCGACACGGAAATTAGTGAACTTGTTAATAAAGATGACTCTAAACAATCTGGCAAGTGGGATCCACCATTCAGTTTAGAAGCCAGCAACCTTGACGAACAACAAAAGCAGCAAGTCCGATCGATGCTACGAGAAGAGTGCAAAGCTTTCTCACGTGATGATGATGACATTGGTTGCGTCCCGGATTTGCAGATGAACATCAACTTGACGGACATCCCAGTTCAGAAAACGTAAATGTCGATTCCTAAGCCACTTCATGAAGAAGTCAAAGACTATTTAACTGACCTGATAAAAAGGTGGTGGATCACGAAGTCCACCTCGTCATACTCCAGCCCCATTGTTTGCGTACGAAAGAAAGACAATAGCTTACGCCTATGTATAGACTTCAGACAGCTGTATTCTAAGACCGTTTCGTCCCGACAACCAATATCACGGATCCAAGATGCCCTGGATACACTTGCTGGACCAAGGCAAAGAATATCATCAGGGTTTCAAGAGTGCCAGCACCTGACTGCTTTTATCACACCCTGGGGGGTATATCAGCGGAAACGCATTCGGTTCGGTTTATCTGCAGCACCAGGATGTTTTCAACAGTTTATGGAATCGTGTTTAGAGGATTTGAGAGACAAAATCTGCCTCCCCTAGTTTTTAGTGGAACATTTCAGGATCACCTTGTACATCTGAGAACTGTACTGAGACGCTTGAGTGACAGAGGAGTCAAACTCAAACCACAGAAATGCGAGTTATTCAAGAATGAAGTTCGCTACCTGGGATAACTTGTTTCTGAACATGGATACCGAATGGATCCAGCTGACAAACAGGCAGTGCTGGAACTTAAGAAGAAGATTCCTTCGACTGTTGGTGATCTCAGACAGCTGCTTGGATTCATTGGATATTACCGGAGATATATAGCCGATTTCTCAAGGAGAGCCAGGTTGCTGTATGATCTGCTGAAAGCTGTTGAGACTCCTGCAAAGCCAAGGACTTACAAAGGCAAGAAGAAACAGAACAGGAGTAAGTGAAAGGACAATCTCCTTATAGCCGAGCAATCCAGTGGACTAAAGTTTATCAGGATGTACTAGATAACTTGAACGACACGCTTCTGGAATCCGATGTCATGGCGTATCCGGATTTTGAGAAGGAGTTCCTGAAGCACACGGATGCCACTCAAGAATGACTTGGAGCCATTCTGTATCAGCAACAGGATGACGGAAAGATGACCGTTGTCGCGTGTGGATCCAGGACACTCTCACCTGCGGAGAAGAATTATTACCTCCATTCCGGGAAGCTGGATCTTCTTGCCCTTATGTGGGCAATCATCGAATGGTTCCAAAATTATTTATTCTATGCACCATCGTTTAGAGTGTTCACTGATAATAATCCTCTAACCTACATACTCACCTCCGCAAAGCTGGATGTCACACGTCATAGTTGGGTTTGTGAACTTGCTGACTTCAACTTCAAGATCTTCTATAAACCAGGTCCCCTGAATCGAGATGCAGATGGTTTATCGAGGATGTCATTGGACATACATAAATACATGTCCAACTGTATTGAGGAAGTTTGCCCTGAACCGATTAGTGCATTGGCCACAGCATTAGCAGCACAACAAGTAGAAGAGTTGACGTGGGTGACTGCTCTCACAGCCAATCCAGACAGTTTACCACAGGAAATCAAAGAGGCTCAGTGTCAAGACTCCGAGATTGCGGATCCATTGAGAATCCACGTGGACAGAAGGGTAGCCGCAACCGGCGATGAGGCCTATCGCGAGAACTAGATAAACTGACGCTGAAAATGGTGTGCTGTACCGGCGAACTGTTTTGCTTGGTAAAGAGGTTCCTGAACAACTGATTTTACCTAAGGAACTCCGGAAGATTGCCTTGCAACAACTTCGTGGTGAGATGGGACATTTGGGGGTAGACCGTGTGGTAGATTTGGTTCGTCGGAGGTTCTACTGGCCACACCTGGCACGAGACATAGAACAGTATGTTAGTAGGGACTGTGAGTGTGTTAAACGGAAGAAACCCAATACATCCGTGAGGGCACCACTCCAGACTATTCAGACAACATCCCCATTGTAAATAATCTATGTCGACTTCATGAATCTGGAGCGCAGCAAAGGTCGTTTTGAATATAATTAGGTCGTGGTAGATCATTTTACCCGCTTCGCTCAAGCGTATGCTACCCCAAACAAGTCGAGACTGCTGCAGATAAACTGTTTAATGACCACGTTCAGCGCTTCGGCTTTCCCCAGCGGATACATCACGACCAGGGAAAAGAATTTGAAAATAATCTGTTCCATCAGTTGGAGAAATATACAGATTACAAGCGTCTAGTCCGTCATTCATAATCCAGTCGTCGTCCATTAGAGAATATCCGCGTCCATAATCCAAAGACCTATTTCATATTCCATATAACAGTATTAGCACCAAATTCAAAAAGACAATCATAGTATACATAAACATAGGCTTGTTTCCTGCAAGAGAGGCGGTCAACAGTTTTCAATGATGCCGGCAAGACATCATGATGTTCCAAAAATATCAAATCCGTATCGCTGATCAGTATTCTTAATCCATAATATTCGTTGTAAAGTCGTCATCTACAGAATGATGTATCTCAGTCACGCTTTGATTGTGACTGTTCATATGAGTACCATGAGGATCTTGAAGTACATGGGTTCATACGGCCCCTAGCCCCGCGTTAAGCGGAATTAGACACAAGTTACGAAACGTAGCGCCATAGATCTTGCACGCTACGTTCGTATTTTGCTATCAGCATGCGATATGTATCGCCAAATTTGAGAAACTTTGAGTGGAGGCGCTTGGTGGAATAGCCCTGTTTTATAAGTTTCCGCAACAATGTTTTGTGATGTTGATTAAAATCATCACATTTAACACAGGATCTAGCAAATGCTACTAAGCGAGATATGTATACGCCATATGCAGATCCCACTGGAATATTACTATCCAGAAAGGGATAGTTTACGATGTGGAAATTGTAATCATTTCTTTTGTCATAAAGTCGACGAGAGAGAATGCCCGCTTCATTTTTATAGAGATAGAGATCTAAATAAGATGTGCCTGTAGGGCTATATGTGCCTGTAGAACGCTTCAACAGAACTCTCTTGGGAATGCGGAGAACCAAGTGATAATGTCAGAAGACTAACTGGACTAGATGACGACTCTATAACGAATATTATGGATTCAGAATACTGATCAGCGATACGGATTTGATATTTTTGGAACATCATGATGTCTTGCCGGCATCATTGAAAACTGTTGACCGCTTCTCTCTTGCAGGAAACAAGCCTATGTTTATGTATACTATGATACCGACAGTAAGGATCCAGGTGAATTCTGCGTTATCACCTAGTTGAGTTGCCGCACCATGTCCACGCATAGTCTACCCACCACCGATATGGTGGGTATGGCAGCCAGCCTTTTGAACAGTAGATGAACAGTGAGTTGAACGATGTGCATAAGTAATGATAAGTATACTACTTTAAGCAGTAATCAGGTTGTATTTTCTGGCGCACAAATGTAAAGACATAGTAGATGTCTCCGTGCAGTAGGTGAATTGTGATAACTGGTGACTTTATGGATAGAAGGGAATCGGGAAGGTGCTCCGGCGAGGGAAGAACAGTGTCTGAGACAAGTGGTCTCTAAGTGTATAAGGAATCGGTGTGGTACCTATCGGTTCAGGCCGTAACATAGTAGATGTAGTTCGTATGAATGATATGATCACTGCTAAATGTGAGTTAGTCACAGAATATGCAGGTTGATTATGTCGGTACATTGTATACCAGTTTAGATACGGGGTCTTCTGGGACTGATCATCTCACGAAGCCCTGGATTTACCTGTTACCATCTCTTGAAAAATGATGGAACAGCTCAGGATAATATTCCTAGGAACCTATATTGTAATAGCGGTGACTTAACAGCTGTACAGCTGATTCTGCCAGTTCCCTCTATAGTAATGATAATATACTACGATAAAGTGTCGCTATGTTGAGAACAGACATTAGAAAGTTGTATTGTTGAATTCACCGAAGTAGACACAGACAAACTTGTAAAGTACCAAGTGTGAGTTAAATGTTGAGGACAACATTTGCTATATCCGGGGAGAGTGTATGATCGTCATTAATTCATTTTCATTTTTTTTATTTTATCTTTTGTCTGGTTATTTTGACGGTCAAAGGGGGAAACTATTGTGTGCCAAACTGGAGTCTGGTTGGTCGGCCACGTGGTTTAACTGTTGCTTTGCCGCCATTTTACACTAAATCTGATCGAGATCAACTCCGGCGTTTACTTGTTTTATTTACTCTCCCACAGAGAATTCGGGCAGAACGTGCTACACAGTCTTCGTAGCGGCCATCTTGATTTTTGAGGATTGGCACATGAGACTGATCCAAAATGTTAGAATCGAGTTCTCCATGCTCAATGCGCAGCTGTAAAATATGCAAAACAACAACTTTACAATTTGACCTATTTTTGAAGCCCAATGGCGACCATCTTTGATTTCGGATCAACATTTGTCATTGAGTATCTAAAACCCCCACGACATAGATGTTGTGTAACTCCAGAAATCCTAGATGACCGTCGACTGGCTTGACCAATCAAATGTATCTTCATACACCCTGTTAGCCCTTACGACCTATTACCCTTATGCAAAGTTTCAGGACTTTCGGTCGATAAGTTTTCGACTTGTAGACAAAACGGTTGAAATCGGACCTTATCGCAGCCCTCGTTATAGCGGCCATCTTGATTTTCGGGGATTGGCACATGGGACTGATCCAAAATTTTACCATCGAGGTCGTCTTGCCCAATAACCTATATATATATACACAGCCTTTTGCGCAGCTGTAGAATACGCAAAACAGCAATTTTACAATTTCACATTTTTAAAGGTCAATGGCGGCCAGCTTTTATTTTGGATAAACACGTCTTATAGAAGATTTAAATCCCCAGACACCTAGATGCTGTGTACCAAATTTAAGCCTGATCAGTTCAGCGGTTCTGGAGGAGAAGAAACCCAATGTCTCTCACCCCAATGATTCTCCGTATCACGGGCCATACCTGCCTATACCACCCAATTTGCGATTTCTATACTACTCTGCGAATATACGCATATGTGCAGTAGGCTCGTTTCACTGTAGAGCCAATCCTTCGTTCCAATGATCTCGCTTAGTGAAATCCTATGTCTCTCGTCTCAATCGTTCTCCATATCACGTTCCACAACCTGTATGTCACGTTCCACACGGCCAGATGTGCGCTTTCTATATTACTCCCCGGTCCAGAAGTGGCATTGTGAATAACGTCATCAGCGAAACACCTTTGACCTCGGCTATCATATTGGATCGCCAAAAGTGACGACATCAGCGCCCCCTGACAGCGGCTCAAAATTAATATCCCTCGTGCCCGCTATATACTACTACCACGTTGATATATCTGTGAGGAACGATTTCTCTGTCAAATAAAATCACGTTTCTTCTTATTCCTATGTTTTTTTCCTTTTTGAAATAAACACCAGTTTTACAAAAATACGACGAAAACGGAAGAAATTTGATTGACATCGTACAAATTTAACAATGACAGGATCATTTTATCGCACACAATTGATATATTTGCGGACGAAAAATAGTTTTGATCATGACTGGCTAATTTGATTATCCCTGGCTAAGTTGATTATCACTTCAGAATATCCACATAGCTCGCAGCAGAAGTACGTATAGTCGTGTCTGAGAGGCGACAAATCCTGGAACAAGTCTAACACACTGATTTGCACATGTAAATCCCGATCCATTCGTTGTTTCGACACCCACTCCGGTTAACTTTCCGGCCTGAATTACCAGTCTTGTTATCAAACTATATATTTCTAAACTTGGTATCGAATTAAAATCGGACGTCAGTATATCAGCAGAGCTATCAACAGTTTACTGTCCTTATTCCGTCGAATCCCGGAGTTCACCCCGTCGAATAGGCCGTCTCCGCATATGACAGGAACAACAACACCAACGTGTCGTATGTTCCATTACGGAATCGTTCTACATTCAATACAGTTTGAAATATTTGGACATTTGGTCTTATAGATAATAAAGTTTCAATTCAAGTTGAGTATTAATCTGTATTCAATAAACGACCTGTCCGAATGCTCTCGTAATCGGAATCAGAGTGCCAGAATCGGAGTTGTACGACTCAAATTTGTAGGGCTGAATTCCATCGTTGGTCTGCCAAAAACTGTTATCCTCTGTGTTAATTTCACCATCTCGAGAAAAATCTAACAGTACATTTTTCAGTATCGATTTACATGTTGAAGGGCCCAGGTTGAACAGTGAGAAGAATGAGCAATAATGCCGATTATACGCGCGCCAATACTACGAATAACGGAAGGAAAGGTACCAAATAAAATTTGCATATACCAAACCTGGTTCACGTCTCACGTGATATTAAATATTTCTTTGGAGTCGTTTTCGAATAACAGCATTTTTGTACGGAAGCCCATTAGGGCCATGCAACAGGTTTCCAAATTTTCCTTAGATTTCAACTGTTCTTTGATAGTTTTCGAAGTTTTCCTCACATTTCAAATTTCTTTGATATTTCTACTAAAAGCTATACAATAATAGGTGAAACCTGGAAGATTCTAATCTACTTTTTTATTTATCTTTCGAGTATGTTAATTTAGGTGCTAATATTATTAATGAAACTGGTCTTTTGAGTGTGGACCTTCGGAAACTCTTAATGGACGACGGCTGACCAATGAATGACAAATCTGACGCATTCATTTATCCCCAGTTATGCAGTTGGATAGCGAAGGCGCTCACGGCTAAGGAGTAGTATGGAAGGTGTGGGGTGTGATACGGAGAGCAAGTCAGGTGAGAGACATGATAGTTGCATCAAACGAGAGCCCTGGGGCTAGACATTCGCCCTAGATTCATAGAGGCCGACAGGCGCAGTTGGTCCACCTGACAAGTCTTGATAGGCTGGTTATTGGTAATTGGTTATTGGTCATCCTAGCCAATGAAGGCGCAAACCATTCTGGAACAATATGGGAACCTTCCGGAGAAGTCTGGACATGATGCATCCCACATGCGTTCTGATTGATTATTTGATTTTATTCAGCCAATCAGAACGTTAGATCAGACAAATCAGGAAGCTAAATGATTTCTCAGTTCTAACACCAGCTGAGCTCACAGCCGCGACGATTGACCAGAGGCGTGAAAAATGTCAGTAGTAGGAAAAGGGCAAATCGGGTCCCATTTGTGGAGCGCTCACTTCCGGTTGTGTGGAGCGCCGCCTTCAGCCAAGCAGAAGTGACTATTTTGACTCGTTGCATTATCGGAACTATCCAAGATGGCGGGGTCTGATTTCTGGTTCAAGATGGCGGCGTTTCCGGTGTCGAAACCTGGACATTTTATCGGAATACGGTCATCTGGTGTCGAAAACTGGAATTTGTATAGGTTAAATGGATCCGGAGGTGACCTGTGACCTCGCGTGACGTCATACAGAGAACTACTGGGGCGAGTGACCTGGGGTTTTCACTATTAAAGTTGACTTGAGTCCAGCCTTCGCCTTAGACTAAAATGGTTCGACTGCGTAGCACAGAAAGCGCAAAGGCATAACAGTTATTGAGAACCCTTGAGACGAGAAACAAGGGGGTTTCACTATTGGGGAGTACTGGCTCCCGGTCTTCAGCCTAGAGTAGCATGAACTGACTGTGCATGTGCGGAACCGAGTACGCATGCGCATCACCTCTGGTACATTATACAGAGAACCCCTGGGGTGAGAGGCATGGGAGTGGTACCAAATGACTTCCCCTGAGCTGAGCAATCATCCTAGACTAGAATGGACCGACTGCCTATGTGCGGAACCGAGTACGCATGCGCAACACGTCTGAAGCCCGATAGAGAGAATCCGTGGGACGAGCGACCTGGGGTTACACCAAACGACTAGAGTAGAATAAACCGTCTGCGTGTACGCATGGGCACCACCTGTGGAACATGACACAGAGAACCAATGAGGTGAGAGTCATGGGGTTTCGCTGAGCGACATCCCTAGGGCCGGGCATATAATGCTGACTGTGCATGCGCTGAACTGTGCATGCGCTGAGAGTAGTATAGAAAGTCCAGATCGTATCGTATAGGTAGGGTTGCACAGTTCAATCCAGCATAGCGGCACAAGGCCAAAGGTCAAAGAGTGGTATAGAAAGTACAAATCGGGACGTATAGGCAGGTGTGGCGCGTTATACGGAAACCCAGTGAGGTTGGGAAGTTGGACTGAAAATTGAGGCAGACTTTCGTCCTAGAGTCGAATAGGCCACTGGACAAATTTAGACACGTTGTTTATTGGTAATTGATTATGGGTAATCCAAGATGAATGAATCGCTGCATCTGGGACCCGATTCCAGACGCTATTTGACGCTTATCGGCGAAAATGATAGTGCGGATCAAGTGCGGATTGCGGGCGGCATGTGCAGATCAAGTGCGGATTGCGGGTTTCGTGTGTGCATCAAGTGCGGATTTTGCAACGTATGAAGCCTGACCTGGTCAATGTTATCTGTACAAAATGGGATGGTGCTGCGAGACATGTCAGCTCATTCTACGGGATATTATGCGGGTGACCCTTTGTGACTGTTTTGACTTGATTAGTGAGTTCAAATTTTACATCCGGGATTTTCATTGATCGGTGGAATTCCTCAAGTTGAGCATATCAAATATCACAAAAATGTCACATCTTGGCCCAACTCTCGCGAGAACTATCTCTAAGCCTCACAAAAACAGAGTGCACATATTACCGGACGTGAGCTAATTTACTCACACGCATACACAGACTTCCGGTCACACGCTGTAAAGAATTAACTTAGCACACACGTCACTTCCGAGAGAACCCGGAGGTGACGTGTGTGCGAAGAGTGTGCATTTTACTCTAGGATGAATGCCTGGTCCTAAGGGATGTCGTTTAGTGAAATTCCCAGGTCTGTCACCCTAATGGTTCTCTCTATAATGTTCTAGAAATGGTGCGCATGCGTACTCGACCTCGCGCTTGCGCAGTCAGCATATTTTAGTCTAGGATGAATGCCTGACCCAAGGGATCCTCTCGCTCGCCCCATAGGTTCTCCCTATCACGTGCCACATCTATTTACTCATTTGCGCTTTCTATACTACTCTGAGGGCATGCGCAGTCGGTTCATGCTACTGCGGGGTGAATGCCGGGCTCCAGGGATACCCAACAGTGAAACCCTGTCCCTCGCCCGACGGGTTCCTTGTATGACGTGACCTCACCGTAGGCGCTTTAACCTAATAGAGTCCAATACAAGTGCCGCCATCTTGGATCGGACGTTACCTGACCGGAAGTGCCGACAACTTGGAGATTTCCCATAATGCACCGGGTCAAATATTCGCTTCTGATTGGCTGAGGGCAGTGCACCACACAACCGGAAGTGAGCGCACCACAAATCATAGGCAATTTCACCTTTTCCTACTATATACATCTATTTATAGAACGATGCATAGGTATGTTTATGATTTATTAGTAGTATAGTTCGTCGTGTTTCAAGTCCTTTTTCGCTATGTCGTAATTACGAGATAGCTATGTGAATAGGCATGTGATAAAAAAATTACTTTCAAGTGGCACTAAACCGGCTTCCGTACCATCACGCCTATTCCAACACTGATTGTCGTTGTGTTTGCAATAGGTTCTTGGCGACAGAGACAACGAAGAAAGCTGACTGGTCACGTCTCTTCTGCATTGATACATGTATCTCTGAATTCATATCCACGATACTACCAGTATGTAACTTAAACATTTGAACAGCTGGATGTCAGTGTAAAGTTTGAGGTTGTTAAAAATAAAATAAAAACCAATGAACTGGGAAATACATGCGAGAACTTTATTGTAGAATTTACAAGACAAGGAATTACATGACACCATTTTACGTTTTGCTTCTCTGGTAACCTTTGCCAACGCATAATAGAATGCATCAATAGAGCACTTTTAGAGTTTCTCAACACTTAACGCCATAAGCGAGTAAGTAAATATATAGCGACTAACGACACGGAAGTTATACACGCAATTCGAGCCCAAGACTGTTTCTTCTATTCCCAAATTTTCAAAGTATTAACTTCCGTTTCCTCCGGTGGATGAACAAAAACATAGATGCCATTCTTAAATTAAGATGCATATATTTATCTAGAGCTCCACAAAATGGTAACTGAATGTCATGCATTACTGTAAACTCCATCTGAATATCCATGTAAATTAAACAGTTACATATCATCCAATTAAATAAATCCCGATATATCACATGCTAATACAGTGCTACCACTTTGTCCATAATGAGCCGATGATGTATACTACATGCACACTGTTATATCCTTTAATACATTACGACCAACTACATCAACATTCTGTCAGATGTATCACGTTATAATTATATACCTCAGATGTATCACATGATAATTATATATCTCAGATGTATCCCAAGATAATTATATATCTCAGATGTATCCCATGATAATTACACATCAGATGTATCACATCATAATTATATATCTCAGATGTATCACATTATGATAGTATACCCGAGATGTATCACATAATTATATACCTCAGATGTATCAAATGATAATTACATATCTCAGATGTATCACATGATAATTATACACCTCAGATGTATCACATGATAATTATATACCTCAGATGTATCACATTATGATAGTATACCTCAGATGTATCACATAATTATATACCTCAGATGTATGACATGATATTTATATACCTCAGATGTATCACATGATGATTATACATCCCAGATGTATCACATGATGATTATATACCTCAGATGTATCGCATGATGATTATATACAGGGTTACCATTTTTTCCATATTGGACCCTTGCTGTATAGGAGTACACGCACACTGTTGTATCTTTCCATAGATTAATATCAACTATATCAATAATTCCTGAGATGTATCATGTTAATTAAACAGCGTTGATACTTTTGTAATAAGTTGCCTGCAGTTGGGACAACGTCTGTCTGTCGACTGCTGATGTACAGCATACACTGTGCAGAACATAAGATCGCAAGGTTTCAAGTAAGAATATTTCTCTCCTTCAAAACATATCTCTGACGGAAACATGATAAATATACCCCTCAGATGTATCACATGATGATTATACACTTCGGATGTATCACATGATGATTATATACCTCCCATGTATCACATGATGTTTATATACCTCGGATGTACCTCACGATGAGTATACACCTCAGATGTATCACAATTATATATCTCAGATGTATCACATGGTGATTATACACCTCAAATGTATCACACAATTATATATCACAGATGTATCACATAATTACACACCTCAGATTATCACATGATGATTACACACCTCAAATGTATCACATAATTATATACACATGATGATTATACACCTCAGATGTGTCACGTGATAATTATACACCTCAGATGTATCACATGATAATTATACACCTCAGATGTATCACATAATTATATATCTCAGATGTATCACATGGTGATTATACACCTCAAATGTATCATAATTATATATCACAGATGTATCACATAATTACACACACTCAGATTATCACATGATGATTATACACCTCAAATGTATACATAATTATATACACATAGTGATTATACACCTCCAGATGTGTCACGTGATAATTATACACCTCAAGATGTATCCATGATAATTATACACCTCAGATGTATCATATTACATATATACTCAGATGTATCACATGGTGATTATACACCTCAAATGTATCACATAATTATATGTATCACAGATGTATCACATAATTACACACTCAGATTTATCACATGATGATTATACACCTCAAATGTATCACATAATTATATACACATGATGATTATACACCTCAGATGTGTCACGTGATAATTATACACCTCAGATGTATCACATGATAATTATACACCTCAGATGTATCACATAATTATATATCTCAGATGTATCACATGGTGATTATACACCTCAAATGTATCACATAATTATATATCACAGATGTATCACATAATTACACACCTCAGATTATCACATGATGATTATACACCTCAAATGTATCACATAATTATATACACATGATTATACACCTCAGATGTGTCACGTGATAATTATACACCTCAGATGTATCACATGATAATTATACACCTCAGATGTATCACATAATTATATATCTCAGATGTATCACATGGTGATTATACACCTCAAATGTATCACATAATTATATATCACAGATGTATCACATAATTACACACCTCAGATTATCACATGATGATTATACACCTCAAATGTATCACATAATTATATACACATGATGATTATACACCTCAGATGTGTCACGTGATAATTATACACCTCAGATGTATCACATGATAATTATACACCTCAGATGTATCACATGATGATTACACACCTCAGATGTATCACATAATTAAATATCTCAGATGTATCACATGATTATACACTGCAGATGTATCACATAAATATATATCACAGATGTGTCACATAATTATACACCTCAGATGTATCACAGAATTACACACCTCATGATGATTATATACCTCAAATGTATCACATAATTATATACACATGATGATTATACACCTCAGATGTGCCACGTGATAATTATACACATCAGATGTATCACATGATAATTATACACCTCAGATGTATCACATGATGATTATACACCTCAGATGTGTCACATGATGATTATACACCTCAGATGTATCACATGATTATACACCTCCGATGTATCACATGATGATTATATATATCAGATGTATCACATGATGATTACACCCCAGATGTATCACATGATGATTATATCACATGATGATTATATACCTCAGATGTATCGCATGATGATTATATACATTATATATATATATTGCATCTTTCCATAGATTAATATCAACTATATTAATAATTCCTGAGATGTATCATGTTAATTAAACAGCGTTGATACTTTTGTAATAAGTTGCCTGCAGTTGGGACAACGTCTGTCTGTCGACTGCAGATGTACAGCACACACTGTACAGAACGTATGGCCGCAAGGTTGCAAATAGGAAGATTTATCTCTTTCAAAACATATCATGCAAAGTCTTGTTTCAGTTTGCTCTCTGAAGGAAACCTGCAAAACAAAAACGGTACAATGCACTATTTATTAATTATATTGAATAATAGAAGAGTTTTTATAGCATCTAACACCTATAGAAACGAGATTAACATATTATAATGAGTATATCTTACCTCATAGAGAGTTTTGTTTAAAGGTGAACTGAAAAGCCTTCCAATGTTCTGTTAAAATGTCATAAAACAAGAACTTCTATAGTTTTTACAATTATGTGTGGTAATAGTTCTGTAGGTTATTGTTTTATTTTGGGTATATGAGAGGTCAAAACTTATACCGAGAGTCAGAACTTTTAAAAACGTCATCGCTTGCCTCCCGCTGTTTTTGGAACGTCATGACGTTATAGTGGTCCTCGTTCATTCATCCGACGTCGCATGACGTCACATTTGAATAAAACTTGAACGAAGGGGACCACTATAACGCCATAACGTTCTACAAACCAAGAGAGACAAGCGATGCAAGTTTTCAAGACGGATTTATAACAAGATAACTTAAATATTGTTATTAGTACAATTTTGCAAACTATATTTTCCCCAAAAACGTATAAAAGTTATGTCACATAAGCCAAGATGTATATAAGCAACAATTTAGATAAAATTAAAAGCTTTGCAGTTCACCTTTAAGTGTATGGAAAACTGTTCATTACATCTTTTGAAAGGGTTCATAAACTGCAAAAATAGCTGCTAGCCTGATCCGTGGAGTGAAACTCACTGTGCCATCAGAACACCTTTTCAAACAACTGGCAAACCATTTTTGAAAGAGTTAAATTCCAGAAAAGTCTAGTTGTATATAAATCATTAAATGGTCAGTATCCTGATTATATGAAACATCTTTTCAAAGAACACTTTGAAATACTCAAGAAAATGTACTAGAAATACGATTTCCAAAAATTGAAACATACAAACATCTTTTTTCTCGTTCAACCATCTACAATTCATTGAGTAATGCTGCGAAGAATGCAGAATCTGTCAGATTCACATGATAATTATTCACAATAAAACACAATATTTCAAAAACGATGTTGTGGAAACTTGAATGTATCATCAATATAGCTCATTAATTTTTTGTAAATACCACCATGACCACATGTACTAATTTAATTACTATATTTAAATATAATATTGTTAGAGAGCCTCAGGGAAGAACAACATTGTTGACTGAGTTACTTGTTGTATTCACCATCGATAAATGAAGCTCACTTTTATTATTATTGATTTAACTGACAATGTGAAGTTAAATTTAATGTCAAATTTTCCGAGATAAAATCATAAACATGTTTGGCTGTCTCCCATGACTGCCTGGTGTAGCTGATACCCAATCCTTTATCATCACACCTAGAGGTCAGACCCGGCCCAGTGATTGATGCACTATTCATTGATTTCGGTCAGAATAGAAATTTGCCTGCAAAATGTTATGTACATGTATAAAGAAAAACAGTCCTGGTGAATAAAAATATGAATTATAAGAAAACTTACCGTTGGCGTGTCTGTATCAACGAAACGGGAGAATTGAGAATTAGGTGGAGTACCCAACTGAAATGGAGAGATGAAAGATAATGCAATGAAATATACAGTTTAATTTAATCAACTTGTAAGGATTGCCAATGTAAGTTTGCTTACCGACACAGACTTCCTCAGTGTTTTGAGAAACAATTCTTGAAAAATTCGCATCTGCATATTGTTCAACAATTACGTAGAAATAGGTTGTGATGGGAATGGCAACTTCAATCAAACTTGTTAAAGACCTATTATGAAAATAAAATCTTCACAAGTTTACTCAGGGTGCAGGGTACAGCAAGGACTGGATATCTTTATGAGCCTTTCAAACACCAGGAAATTTGAGGAGCCTGTTTCAATTTGGAATATTAACGGAGCGTTGCATGGAAAACAGTACAAAAGTTTGAAGCTTAAGGTTAAAGAAGAACTTATTTACCATCGGTGTGCCAGGGCTATCATGACCGGTATTTGGCTGTACCTGAAAGTACATGTTATACATAAATAGAGTGTCTGATGAGTTTTGTTTTGTTTTCATTAACAAATGGTTCAACACAGATTATCTATAAAGGTAAGCCATTGTCTAATGTTTTATTGCTCAATTTTGTTCTTGTTAATTGCTTATTCCTATTGCATCAGATATTCACAGAGAAATCCATAAATCAACCTTTGTCAGGTGAAGAACAAAATTCATCATTTGAAATGGTCAAACACGGTTTGCTGAATAGTTTTACACATATTAGACAAGAACTTTGAACTCAATACCCAGATAAATTTACATCTAATAGCATCGAAAATAAAAATGATACTCCGCTTGTACAACCCAAATGCTCTAGGTCCCAGTTATTTCATTGTGTGGGTTTCTCAGATTAGTGTGGATCACTGATTTTATGCATATCCCAGACTGCTGCCTTCCCACAAGTACAGACCAATGCTTTAACATGGGCATAGTTTTGTGATGTCCTATTGGGCAAACAGCTGGTCGAAAAAGTGGTCGAACAAAGATGCAAGTTTCAGGAGAGACTCCAATTTTATACTTACAGTTGGAGTACCACTTGCGAAGGATACACTCCTCTGTGTCACCTATATTAACAGAAAAACATGTGTGTATATTTCTTGTTTATGAGAACAAAAAGAAAACTATGGTGTCTGAATTCGATGCTGTTTTCTATAATTTTCAGTATTCTAGTTCTGTTATTTTGACCAGGTCTCAATTTTTAAATTTAACAAAAGTACACGTGAAAACATTTGCCATGAGGCAACCATTTTGTGAAAATATACCATAAACTGAACTTCCGAAAGTTCTGCAAGAGCTTGCAACTGCACTTGGAGGAAGTCAGCTCTTAAGCTCTTTCGAAACCTTTCTTGTGTTTTGAGACTCCTGAAAATTTATATGTTAGAAAACTGGGAAAAAGCAGAATTGCTTAGTGACCAGTATGCTTACCGAGTGAGGTCTGACGCTCGTGGAACATAGGTTGTGTCCAGCTGCTGTTTCCTGGCTCACAGCTGTGCCAGTGTTCAATGGAGGTGAGCTATATGGAAAACTGGTTGAAAAGGGATTGGAACTTAATCCTGACATCATGGGTGTAGAGGTGGAACAGACAAAGGTGGGCAGACTTCTCTCAGAGGTACATGTAGTCAAGCTTTGTGAACTTGTGACAGATGTTGTGATTGAGTCTGCTGTAGGAAGAGGACCAAGCACCCCAAGAGATTCCATATTCAAACTTTCACCTTGTGAAGACTGGCAATCCTACAAAACAATGAAGAATATATATTTATGAGAAATCAACACGTGTTTGGCTTGGTCTGCTTTACTTGTCCTAAAACCCTGAAAGCCGATACACAAAGAATATTCCAGTGAGTGAGTAGGATTTAACGTCGTTTTCAACGTTGTTTCAGTCATATCACGGCGGTCCCTACATGTGCCAGAACACGAGAGCGTCCACAGTTCCTATTATTCTGGACACTGATCAGCCCAGCCAGTACAGCACCCAGTCACCCATCCAAGTATTGACCGAGCTCAATGCTGCTTAACTTTGGTGATCCGACGAGAACCGGTTAGAATCTTCCATAAGCCAGAACCCCAACTTACAGCCATTTGAAAGACAACATAGACCTATACATGTACGAACATTTAACATTTTGCTTATAAATTTCAGGGTACCTGTATCTTCTGAGCTTAAACCTATTTAGCTAAATATAGCATGTGTCCAGTTGCATATGCTGAGTTTGAATGAAATCACTGAGACAGAATTGATAAATCAGTCTCTTTTTATTTAAAGAAACCTTTCTTTTGTAGCTGTATTAATTTCTGCAGTTATTAGATGTACATGTATGTATATTCAGGTCAACATATACCCAAATAAATTAAAATACCTCAATGAAATCACATCATCGAAATGTGTAGGTCTCAGAAAGATTCAGCTTACCATGTTCATCCAGCAAGATATCTTTCATGTAAGTGTGACAAGAAAATATAATAGCAACAGTCAATCATTTTTTGGTAAATTAAATATAGCTCAGAAGCTCCCAACATAGAATAACTACCCAATCTTATCTGCTATCCATCCAACATACCAGTGTGTTGGAAACAATGGAAGCATCATCCTCATCATCATCTGAGTCACTTGATGGTGAAAGGAAGAATACATCAGATTTCTGTAAACATGAAATTTCATAAAAGTGAAAACAGCAGCAACTCCGAATAACACTTTAGGCCTAAGTTTATTTCAATTGATAACATTGAAATACTCAAATAAATTAACGCTGGCAGACCACCATTTCTGCTTACCATTTGTACATGCCCATATAGTAAGTATCATTAATTCTTTCGCTGCGCACGATGGCAATTGCTGGTTTGAATTTCCCATGCATTGCTGAATGATTTCAAACAGCAATGACACAAGACTTGCGGTATGGACATCCTCGGCCTTGGGTTGAAACATAAGCCCGGACATAAAAGTCTCTCCTCCTGCGAGATAGGGACTCTATGGTAAACTGTGGACATTTTTTCTCTCATACGTCTACAAAGGAGATAACTGTACGGTCTTCGTTTGAATTTTCCGACATCGATCGCTGAGTGGTTCAGAATTATGACGGGCTTCTTTCGAAGATTTTCTTGTGGAAAACAAGCATTTTTTAACATTACTACATGTGAATTAGTACATTTTGGTTAAATATTGAATCTGTTAAAACTAATTTCAAACCTGAAAGCTCCTGTCCACTAAAACCATAAGGGAATCGCTGAGCCGTGATAAGTCAATGATCATCATTCACAGACGTGATTATCCATGGCATGCCGACATCAACTGTTGATCGAGTAATGTTTATGACGTATGGCATAGGCACCTATCAAATGCGACTGTAGCTTATGTACCGGATCTCACCAACAATTCCTCGCAATTAAAGATTTTTTCAAACATATTTATATACACATCCTACCTTTTTAGTGTACAAATAAATTCTTGGTTTCTGGGTGCTGCAGGTGGTGAGGTATGAGTCTGCCGTAAATTTATCTTCGGTGATCCTCTCACCCTCAAAATTGGCTAGGAATGACTCCATTACTCTTAGTCTTCCGTTGTGACTTTTTCCATTTGGAAAAAAAGTGTCTTGTATGTTGGTTTTCACAATACTGTACGATGCAGTACCGTCAAACTGTAGATGTTTCACCCCTCCATCTTTCCGGACTTGACAATACTTGTTCGATTTCGTATCAAAATGTTTCCATCCTGCTAACAATGTCACTTTCAATGCAGCTTTTCTTTTCCTTGGTTCCTACGTGTTGATATAATCACAGTGATCATCAGAAATTCAGTTAAAACAGCTCAAATCTAGTGTAAAAGAAAATAAGTAAACTGAAAAAAATATTCCATTTTGATCGTTAAAATTTTCAATCTTTGGATGTGGGTAGCTAAGAAAATTCTACCAAAAGCTACCATTTCGTCTTTTAAAAATGTCATGCACATCTTCGATAAACAAACATATGCAAGTTTCAAAGTTATTTAATTAAAACTATGACACTAATTGATTACACATTCGTGAAGTAGGCTCCCTAACTCTAGTATCCCTATCGTAATTTGCGAATTGACAACTGACAACTGGCATCTACATTCATGGGTGTGTCGATTGCACAATTAAGTGTAGATCTACATTTGATACCTTTCAAATTCAAATTTGTCATAATTTCAACAAAAAACACTGTTATTGAGTCTCATTATTGAGGAGAGATGAAACAGGAAATTTGTTAGAATATTGACAATAAGTAATATTTGACCCATATTTGGTCTAAAAAATTCATGCACATTCATGTCATCAACCATGTCAACAAATGCTGAACAGGTTTACGTTCAAGATTATCCAATGATACTTGATTTTCTACATGCATCTTGTTTAAGGTGTGACGTACAGATTGTAGTTATCGACATGTCCGAGTCTATATGTGTACAATGCCACACTCAAAAGGTAAATCCACATGTACATGTTTGTGACTTACTGGCTTTGGTTTACTCTCTCGTCGTATTTTACCTAATAAAATGCCAAGCTGCTCTGAAATCGAAGGAAAAACGAAGCCGGATTAACGTATATATAAAATGCATGTCTGAAGAAAGCTCTCGTCCTCAACACATGCTTATCCAGTGTGAATACAAAAAATTTGGTAAAATGCGCATGTGCATGATCTGAATTTTTACGGATATAAACTTTTTAGTGATGGCGCAAAATTTGTGAGTTTAATCAGTATGAATGCCACCAATAATATTCAACTACATAATCACAAGCTCAATTCTTTCCAAAACATGAACTATTTAATTTACCAACTTATGTTCACATATGATTCCCAGTATAACAAAGTCATCAGCATATTTTCTCAGCAATAGCTCCTTTTCATAGTAAGATTGTTCTATTTTCAAGAAAAAAGCTGATGTACAAATAGTCATTCTTAAGTACATTGAAGCGTATTCAGTAAATATATTTTACATACCGTTTATAGGATTGGCAGGTTGGCAACTTCCTGAGGACGCTGAAAACAGAAGACAGTCGACATATGTCTGACTTATCACAAAAATCAAAAACGAAGCAATTCAATGAACTCGTATTGTATTCACTACATTCATTGATTGTACCAAATACGCCCAATGTGTTTTAACGCCTGAAGGAAATCATGTATTTGAAGAAAATAGAAAGTATATAACCGTGTAGTTTGGCACGCTTTATCAATACACTACTTTTATTTTTGGAAGTTTTCAAAGCGTCTGAAGTTAACGTTGGATAATCAGCATGTATGAAGGAAGAATGTTTGAAGAGACGACCTACCGGTCTCGGGCGTCCACCTCTCATCTCCTTTTGTGAGCATAATCACGGTGTTTGGGTCCAGGGTTTCCCAGTAGTCACCATCTATCTCTGTTCCATCAGAATTCAGCGTCACGCGGATTGTTTCTTCGTTAGTTATATTGAATTTATCTTTGCCTAAAATGTAGTATGAGAAACAAGCTGAATACTTTCGCAAGCTACACATGTACTCTGCATATTTGTGTCATTGAAAGGGGTTCAAAGAATGTGATGACGATGCCTTGAGTCCAAAAACAAGATAATGCGCTGATCAGACAGAAAGATTTTAGTAGATGTTTAATTACTGGTACTGACATAAATCCTTCTACATACTTTGAACTGTAGTATGGAAAAGTTTTGATTATCTTACTTCTACTGGTTACATTATTTAATTCCTACAGTGTTTAAGTTACCAGTACTTTTACAGTCAGTATTTCACGTCACTAAAACCCAATTCTGCAACTTCGTATGAAGAGAACACAAAAGTAACTCACACGCTTGCAGAAACTCTTCAAAGGTTGAACACACTACCCCTTTGCGTGACGACCGATCTGCACTGATGACCTTCATGGGTTTCTTTGGCGGAACAGATATCTCTGCCATTTTGGCACTGTGAATTAGTCTGAAAGAAATAACTTTATATTGCCAGAAAGGCCCAGAACAAGAGTCGAGGAATTGGAAAGGATGGTAATGAAATAAACAAGCTGAGTAGCTTGCAGGTCCTCCACCAAGAAACATATTTGATAAAAGCAGATCACAAACACTCAGACTCTAACTACTGACTGAAAACTATAGTTCGCCTGTCAATTCAATTATTTTATGCGGTATATGAATCACACAGAATACAACATGCAATATTCATAAAACAAGATCTAATATACAGTTGTATAGACATGCTAGGTTTGAAGTTGCGTTTACTTAAGCAGGTGGCCATGCAAGGAGTCTCCTCCTATGTTCCAACATTTCGTATACAATCTGTCCAATTAATGGAGCAAGGTTTTTGGGGCAAAGTATGAAAAACAGTTTTTCCAGAGATGTTAGGTCTTTGAAATATGGACTCGCATTTTCAATTTTTGTGAACAGAATAATGCGTTGCTTGATTAAACTGGGGCATGTGACCAGGAAGTGGGGTTCGTCTTCAACATGTCCACTGCATATAGTCGACATATCCTCTGATCCTGGTTTACCTTTCTAAACTGCCCAGATTCAATTTCCAGTCTATGTACACATATGTGTAATTTTGAGACAGCATTCCTGAACTTGTAATTTTTAAGTGTTTTGAGGTACGAGGCAAGTTTATATGGTCGGCAAAGGTGTTTATAATAGAGAAGTTTTAAAATGTCAAATGTTTGTCGTGAATAAGTTGTGTAGGTGTAATTATAACTGAGATGGTTGATGACAGATACCTTGGGATTACACAGGTTGGTAAAAGAAGTTTCACTGAAGGCAGTGTCATATTTTTAGTCGATCATTAGAATGGTTCTTGAGATAGAGGTTGGGTAATTTAACATAGCCAAAGGCAGCCATCTTGGATCATGCAGGTTGGTGAAAAGCACTGTTAACCATCCTCCCTGTGATGTGAAGGCACTCCCCAAGTGGATCAGTTGAATTGCTCTCCATCATGTTCACAACACAGATAGGTGCTGTATGGGTGTATGAAAGATGGCTTAAATGACATGAAACACTGCCCATGCAAGTTTGATGTCAATTGGTTGAATTGTTCTCTAGATATTGCGTTCACAACACGGATGGATATTACATGCGTGTGAGAGGATGACTGATGTTGGCCATTATTGGATTACGCGGGTTGATGAAAATTTATATCAACTGCCGTACAACTGATGTGAAGCAAGTCCACATTTGAGGTCGATCGGTTAAATTGTGCTCAAGATATCGCGTTCAGGAGACCCGGGGCAGACGGACATAAGGACGGGACGAGGCAGCCCTTTGGATTAAGCATCTTAGTGAAAATCAGAATGTCAAAATGTGAAACGAATGCCCAAGTTTGAAGTCGATCGGTTGAATCGGTTGTGTTCACAACATGATGGCTGAGATGGCTGATGGCGGCCATATTAGATCAAGTTCTCAAGTTTGAATCTGGTGGGTTGTTCTCAAGATATCACGTTCACGAGATGCGGGATGAACAGAAGGGATGCCCGCGAATGGAAATTCGTGGCTGGACGGCTAAAATTTCCAAGTTCTCCCACCATATTCGTGACCGAGGACAAATATATCAAACTAATCTATTTGACTGCGTATACTAAAGCAATTTTACTTTACATACATGCTTGCAAGTAGCATGTAATATGATATGTTTAAAATAATGCAAATATTTGGACAGTACAGCATATACGCGAGTTAGGTTCATTGA
>JAVTVY010004108.1:0-40502 GCA_036873755.1 Hanleya hanleyi | reverse complement strand
TGCCTTTGGTAAAGAGTTGGGTGACCCGTGCATCCGTCTCCGCCATGAGATCATCCACAACCACCAAGGTGTCGGGTTCCAAATCGGCCCGGTTGGGTAGGCCTTCCACGAACGTGATGTGGGGCATTGCTGCATACGCTTCCTGCCATTCTCCGTAACACCACACGACTCGGGCAATGGGTGGAGTGATCATGCTGTCGGCGTGTTGAAGGAGCTTCCTGACGAAGTGCGTTTTGCCGGAGCCCATCGGTCCTGCGATGACGCAGGTGAAGGGATGTTGCCACCGAGGGTCCATGGTTTGAGGTCTATCCGTTGTCGTGGTAACCCGCTCTTGTAAATTTCGTACGAGTGAACTGGAGTGGTGGTGGGTACAATGTCGGTCGTCGTTGTCTGTTCACGTTCAGAGATGGTGCTGGGGGTGGGTACAACGTGGGTGGTCGTCGTCGTTGTCGGTTCACTGTGAGGGATGAAATCCGGTGGGTCTTGAGACGTAGTAGGTGTACTTGGTGTAAGTGTAGAGCTCGACGTGGCTTGTACGCGGGGTGTGGTAGTGGTGGTGGTGGTGACTGGGCTCGATACGACTGGTGCTCTCTGTAGACCCGTTTCACTGATGGCTGGTGTTCTCAGTTGGTTAAGTAACGTACTGACATAGGCTACGTCGTAAAACACACCTCCGTACAACACACTCAGCAGGGTTAGCAATAGCACCCCAAAGCCCACTTGCGCTTTGCGCTTTTTGCGAGACGCTGTCTTCGGAGGCAGCTGCTGTTGGTCCATAGCACTGGGGTCGGACGTGGAATGAAGGAGGACGGCAGTGGTGTCTGGCTTTATAGTCGTTTCACCTGGTTGGCAGCGACCCAGGAATTGAAGAAACTGGGCCAGCCTTGCCATTTTACGAAATGAAACAGTTTGCCACGTCGACGTTCCGTTTTCAAAATCTGCTCCACCGTGTAGTAGTCTTGCTGTGTTTTTACAACAGGCTGTAATTCCGTGTCGTAAAACGTCCCAAGCAACGTTTCGCCTTGGAGATCTTCCAGTTCATAGACTCGCCGCTGTCGGGGTAGGCGCCGTTTAATCAGGAAGTGCTCATCGCTCCAGTTGGGCAAGTAACTTTTCTCGAACTTGCTCTTGACTTTACTGATCCGTACAGGGTCCCCGACCTTGTACACCGCCATCGTCGTTCGCTGCGATGGCCTGGGGTACAAGACACGCCGGACTTGGGCTTCATTGCGTTGGGTCACGGTAATGGGGGCTCTCTCTATACTTCGATGATAGGCTCGATTGTAACCCTCACCAGTTTCGGGAGAACATCGATGTACCGCCTTGTATTCTTATAGGTGAAATATTTATACATGCGGCCTTTGAATGTCCTGTTGAACCTCTCCACCACGGAAGCCTTGGTCTCGTTGTACGTATGGAAGAAAAACACCTTCTGTTTCTTGAGAAAGGCTTGAACGGTCTGTTGAGGAATTCCGTGCCTTCGTCGGTTTGCAAATACAAAGGTTTGCGCCCGGTCTTGAAGATGTCTTTGAACGCCGCTATGAGATTTGCCCCCGTTTTCGTCCGGATGGGCACCACCCACGCATACTTGGATAGGATATCGATGCACGTCAAGATATACCGATTCTCATCGTTGTGTTTGGCAAAGGCGCTCATATCCACCAAATCCGCTTGCCACTGGGCATCTATTCCTCCCACGATGACCCGGTTCCGTTGAAAATGGCGACGGACAGATCGATGTAAGGTATAGGTGTCTTGTCTTCTTAACCAATCTCGGACTTGGGCACGTTGTACCCCCTGGGGTTTGGCCGCTCGATAGAGAGCCGACAATGCACTATAGGCTGCCGGACTGTCGGGACTGTGGTATAAGTTATCCAACACCTTCTCCCAGCGCTTCATGGTGACAAAATGATGATGGACCCTGGCTCTATCGTTTATTTATAACGGGTATATCTTGGGCCTGAGTTTCTTTCTGATTTTCTTCGTGGACTTCCACAGTGGCCATGGTCAATGACCAGTCCAACTCGTCTGATGACCGCTTGATAAGCACTTCATCCACATCCACCACGGCATCTTCCAATGCAGACCATAGATCAGGGTGAAGGGTAAAATGCACTGTACCTCCATCTAGCCGAGCCAATTGAGCAAAGAAAGGGCCGCGTCGGATGTACACATCGTGACACAAGTGGATGAGGTCGCCGTCCAGTTCACCAGACAACACCCGTTTGAATTTGGTCCAGCCCTCCCGGGACAGACGAATGTGAGCCGGGCACGGTTGTGTAGGGTCTGTGTCTCCCACCACCTCCTCCATGATATCGACCTTATCCGCATACACGTGCAGGAAAACCTCGGGGGTCAAGCTGAAATACGCCAGTACTATATGCTCCGTCATGGTCAGTACGTGAATGGTACCAGATTTCACTGTCTCTCGTATTTATAGGGAGAACCCCGTGAGATCAAAGGATCAGGTGGTCATGTCATTGGGCTGACTGAGTCTAGCGGGGTAATCAATGGCATCGTCGTCGGGTTCATGTAGTTGTTCATGGGGTTCAGCCATTGGCCCCGCGGCTTCATCACGGATTTTTTCTTCTTCTTCATCGTTCTGGCCCGTCATGTGTGTGTGGGTGGCTTCATGAGGTGACCCTGTCATTCCAGCCTCTGCGCATTCTATACATATAGTATTTTCTCCATCCGCTTTTTTTTCATTAGGTTCATCTAGTGCGTGTTCGATAGCATGAGCCCATGCCAATTGGTGGGGTGATCGATCGTCGGGTATAAATAACTGGTCCACCAGAGGGCCTATTTTCTCCAAGGCTGACCACAGAGAGGGAGTTAGGAGGAAACTTCGAGCCGGCTCTTGGTAGCGTCCCACCCGTGGGTAGAGCGCAGTATGGTATACGTAGTTGGCCTTGTCCAGGTGGATCAGGTGTCCGTCTAACTCTCCGCTCAACACCCGTTTAAACTTAGTCCACCCATCACGCTGTAGTGTCACCGTATTCGATAAAGTCTCAGGGGACGCCCTCCAATCCCCGCCACTATCTTCCACCAGAGTCACATAATCTTCATAAACGTATAATCCCACCTGGTAAGGTGTAAGGGGGAGGATGGCTCGTAGGACGGATGACATGCTTGGTCCAAATGTCGAACGGTGAATGACACACACTCTGTCTGACCCTGGTATTTATAGTGTCAATACCACAGCGCCAGGGTGAATAGGGCACAGACTAGTATGAGGCCAACCAGCCGGTGCTGGTTGCGGCGTGAGCGCTCGTGGTCCATAGCCCGAGCATCAAGGATGGCTGTCATAGTCCAGTAGTGGTGAGTGATGGCACGCCTCTCCATCGAGTGCACTCTGTGGAGGACCGCTTCTGTGAACTCGTTCAGGATCTGGCGTCGTCCCTCGTTGTCGTCGCCATCTGCAAACATGGACCGGACCACTGCTCGGTAACCCGTGAATGAATTCACCACGGTGGCATACTGTAAAATGCGAGTCGCATGGGGCTGGGTCTCCGCCATGGCTCTGTAGAAATGAAGGTGTGGGATCCAGAGGGACGTGTTTTATAGACCAGATGTAGCTCTACGGGTATAGTCCGTGATACGTACTATTCTGATGGGTTAGTCCAAAAAAAGGGAGCAACAACAACAACACAGATTACAGATCAATCCTTTTATTATGCGTGAACAACATAGAAATGCATGTACTGACCTGTCTGTGGGAGGTTTCCCACAATGGCGTTCACCTTCGCGTCTTTTCGTGTACGTCCGTGTCTTTTCGTTAAAGTCCGTGTATCTTCGGTAAAGTCCGTAGGCATTGGGCAAGGAAGCTTTTTCCCGAGACCGAATCACCGCCAGACATGACTGCATCACCGCGGATGAATACATTCTTGCACTCACTCACACCACAGGTCGAGTGAGGTATCAAATTGAAGCATAGGTGAAGGAGCATTTAATGGACTGGGTGTGGAGTTGACATATCGATAAAAAATGGATATGACCTTGAACTGATCACGTGACCTCCCCGTGAGGGAAAAACCCCAGAACCAAGTCAGTACATGCATCCCATAGTCCCAGGTCACGCCCGATTCACGCAGACCGGAAGTGACGTCATACACCTGCGCACAACCGTGATGGAAAAACCCCAGAACCAAGTCAGGACATGCATTCCACACAGGCAGAATGCAGGCAGGCAGACAGGAAGGCAGGCAGGTAGGAGGGCTGGCTGGCTGGCTGGCTGATCAAGTCAGGTCAGGTAAGTCAGATTGAATACACCCCTTTCCCTAAAAATAGACTCCTTTTATACATTTTACTACTCGCGGCCATCTTGTACCCACCTCCCACATCTCACTGACACTGGCGGCCATCTTGTACCCACCTCCCACCAAATCACACTCGCGGCCATCTTGTACCCACCTCCCACATCTCACTCACACTGGCGGCCATCTTGTACCCACCTCCCACATCTTCCACTCACTGGCGGCCATCTTGTACCCACCTCCCACATGTCACTCACACTGGCGGCCATCTTGTACCCACCTCCCACATCTCACTCACACTGGCGGCCATCTTGTACCCACCTCCCACATCTTCCACTCACTGGCGGCCATCTTGTACCCACCTCCCACATCATGACACTCGCGGCCATTCCTCCCACATGGCGGCCATCTTGTACCCACCTCCCACATCATGACACTGGCGGCCATCTTGTACCCACCTCCCACATCTTCCACTGGCGGCCATCTTGTACCCACCTCCCACATCATGACACTGGCGGCCATCTTGTACCCACCTCCCACATGGCGGCCATCTTGTACCCACCTCCCACATCTCACTCACACTGGCGGCCATCTTGTACCCACCTCCCACATCTTCCACTCAATGACACTGGCGGCCATCTTGTACCCACCTCCCACATCTTCCACTGGCGGCCATCTTGTACCCACCTCCCACATCTCACTCACACTGGCGGCCATCTTGTACCCACCTCCCACATCATGACACTGGCGGCCATCTTGTACCCACCTCCCACATCTTCCACTGGCGGCCATCTTGTACCCACCTCCCACATCATGACACTGGCGGCCATCTTGTACCCACCTCCCACATCTTCCACTGGCGGCCATCTTGTACCCACCTCCCACACATCACGCATGCGCACACCGCCCCAATACCGCCCCATTTTTTTTTCTGCGCACACTTATGACGTCACACAAGGTTCTGCGCATGCGCAGTGAGGCGCTATTTCGCCAATTTAGCCTTTGTATACTACTGAGGCCTGGTCATCGGAGGCCTGGTCATCGATGAAGATGCAATATGGCGATGGTTCTAACACATCACCATTTATTGGTTGGTTATTGTCGTCGCCTTTCTTTGGTGATAGCTATCACGATTATTGGTTATTGTCGTCGCCTTTCTTTGGTGATAGCTATCACGATTATTGGTTATTGTCGTCGCCTTTCTTTGGTGATAGCTATCACGATTATTGGTTATTGTCGTCGCCTTTCTTTGGTGATAGCTATCACCATTATTGGTTATTGTCGTCGCCTTTCTTTGGTGATAGCTATCACCATTATTTTTACTGTTTAAATAGACCTTTTTTGAATAGTATTGTTAGGTTGTGAACTGCACAGTGCCGGTACTGAACCGTCAAAACTAGATGGTGTGAAAACATTGTGCACATCTTCATTCAGAGAAAGAGATAGTATCCCAACCGTGTTTAGCTATTTTATCACATACACCTTTGACGTCATACATACATAGCCTTTCACTGCCAACTATTGGAAAATCCGTGTTATTTATTGAACGTCAGTGCACTACTGACTAAAATAGAATTGAGGTAAATTTTTCATAACCATGGAAATAAAATTTAGCATGGTCAAACTTCCTTGTATATGAAATTAAACTGAGTAAACATAACGATATATGCGTATAAGTTACTGACAGGTGAACAGCGGACAATGAACTGTATATGTTGTTAGTTTCAACGTTCCCAAGTAATTTCATTATTCTCGCAATCGGCACGAACTTCGGGGAACCCCCCGAAAAAATAACAACAATCAACCACAAATCGTAATCTTTGAAATATTCACCTGAAGCTATGAAGGAATACATAGTATCTTGCTGAATAAACAAGATATACTTCTGGGAAGATGACTATGTACAACATTACTTCTTAATTATTAGATTTGCTTTGATTTCTTTTTGTTGCGTCCAACGTATGTGATCTAAAGTGCCCATGGTGTGTCCATGAACAATCCGGAGCCAGAGTAAGCCTTCTTCGTCTTGATAGAGCTACTAATGTACCATTTGGACTATTGGTTGTTCAAATCCAGTGAAGGTATATAGATAACCTTCACGGGGTCACCTATATAAGGATTATCCGAAGCAATAAGCTCCTCTGTGTAGCGTTTGGTGAATGAGAAGAAATTATTAAACAGGATCCGAAACGATTATTTTTTTCTATATTTCTGCATGCAATCATAAGGGCCTGATTTGGACTTTTGTATTAGAACCCATATGCGACGTCGATTGTGGCAAGGCATATATATAATACCCGAGTTGAAAAACATTTTATGAAAGATCTGTTATTTTAAGTGTCATATCATCCAAGTTGCCACATGAACAGGTACAATAAAAGCGTACCTGAGATACAACACATCACGAATCGTTAGATTCTTGGTATGTGCTTTAGAATAGGTTAACCAGAAGACTATTCTGTGAAGTCATGTGACGCAGTCAGTATGTCGGCACCTCTTCCCACTTCCCTTATATGTGTTGTAATTTAAGAAAAATAACGAAAACCGAGCGTGGGTATATCGCCGGAATTTGACACCATCATTTTCGGTGAATATTTTTCGAGAAATGGTTTTCCAACTATATATTTCAGAAACGGGCATATCTTCACGTTTGATGATAACTAAACAGAATGTAAATCGGATAGATATTTGCAATGGTTTGCTCGATTATATTATGATATGCGTGCAGTTTGCATTGAGTTAACATGTGTGAGTTAACATGTGTGAGTTAACATGTGTGAGTTAACATGTGTGAGTTAACATGTGTGTGAGTTAACATGTGTGAGTTAACATGTGTGTGAGTTAACATGTGTGTGAGTTAACATGTGTGAGTTAACATGTGTGAGTTAACATGTGTGTGAGTTAACATGTGTGAGTTAACATGTGTGTGAGTTAACATGTGTGAGTTAACATGTGCTCTTGCTGAAGCAGACCCCTCTTGACTTCACTGGCCAGTTCCCGGGCAAAGCAGCAGGGGTTATGAAAAGCCCTATACATGTAATTCTCTTCGTGTACCAAACATATCATAGCTCCGTTATTACTGTCGCGTCTCTATATTATATGGGAAAAATTGTATTCAGCCTGAATCATCAGTCAGACATATACAGTATAAAGCTGACGTATTGAAATATTTTCTAAAGTATTATACTTCCTTCTTGGGTGCGTAGAGACGGAATAAACATTACGATTTTGAACATGCGACCTATAACTGCCTCCCTTCACCTAAATGCCCCACAACCATGCTATAGCAGGAAGTGAAACTTGACTTACATGTGTACTTCAATAATCAAAACAGCGAGTAGAATTTGAGAAACAAAGTTTAATTTGAACTGGAGGGACGGTCTTTTTTATTATGTCTCTCAGTAAGAGCGACCAAAGCTGAGACACAAATAGCCCGTGAGATATACCTGTGAAAAAGATAACAGCCTTCAACAGCACTTGCGAACATGTTTTGCTAAAGGTCCCAGCAGTACGGTACTGAATACTTCACTAAATGCAAATATAACAGAGTAGCGCAGTTATATAGGAACTGGCCCGATCAGTATATGGTGAGTATAATTGAATTATGAATTTGATATACGAATAGTGCTGCTCTATATCAATGCTCTCAACAATATGGTCGAAATACGCATAGTATATTTGCATAAGTCTCTCATCCGCCACAGGCTACCCTCAGGAATTGTACACAGCACTTGTAGAACATTGAATGAGAAGTGTAAAATTTAAAACAAATCGCTTTTTTTTATTAATCGTGAAAGAAGCTACACGGCGTAATCAATTCCATTCTCATTGCAAGTAAGAACATTTTATTGTTAGAAGACGGACTGATCGCCTGTTCAATCTGCTAGCTTAAACATTATTATTTCAGAATTTGTACTTGCATTTGACAAAAAGTTTCTACCCTTGACAAAACAGTTCTTGCATTGGCGAATCAGTAGAACTGATCTGTTATTTTAAGCGTCACCCTTGCTGTTCGGCCATGTTGTAGGAAACTGAGCCCTTCAGCCTAAATATCGTATTAGATCATTAGAAATGTCGTGAAGGTTCCGGTATCCCAAACAGTCTTCAAACCTTCGAACATTTTTCCAAAAATTCACTATTCGGGCTGATGAAAGAAAAAAAAATAATGATAAAAGTATTTCATTATACGGAAAATCAGATTTTTAAAATGAGCTCGCAGACAAGACGTTTGGATATACCCACTTGAGACTCGATTAGTCGGCGACCAAGTAAAATATCTAACATATTCAGTAAAAAAATAAAATGCTTTTTGAAGAATTTTTTTTTTAAATTTGTTATTTTTTTACATTTTCTTGGAAATCACGCATGAGATTTTTTTTCTAAATCAATAAGGGTATTTTTTTAGAAAATTTATCTCAAATACTTTATTTCTTAAACAACATATATATTATTTCTCAGACAAGAAACGAATTATTTCTCAAACAAGAGAATGATACAATGTCTAATTTCAGAAAAGATAGTCTTGCGTGGCTCCCACTTTTATACTTTCGTGGTTTTTCTTGAATAAGACAAATCTCAAATAAGATAAACTTAAGAAAAAAATATTTTTTTCCCAATTAAGATATTCTGCCTTAAACAAGAATAGCTTGAAAATTGAACAACATATTCGGGGTAAATCCGATATATCAGGTACCAGTACTCAGCTATAGTACTTGTTCATGGATTCATAGACACAGGTTTCTAGGGCTGATAATGGACCCTTGAGACTTCAAAACTTAAAAAAACGTCCCCACGATAAACTGAATTTCACCTGAAAATATGCTGAAAATCATATCATTTCCTTATTATTTGTTGGTTGAAGATGATGTTTACCCTTTTCGTATCCGAAGTTGGTGAGAGATCCCCATATACATGCCAAAGTTTAATGTTGATGACAAGACTCAATTTTGCATGAATCGGTAAATGTTATAGAGTTTATGAATCCTAGTGGTTTTATTGCAGCAGTGTGCTATCAATTCATCTGACAATGAGTTACTGGGCTTTACTGATCTATATATCACGATTGTGGTGTTCTCTTTGATCTGGAGGCGCTTTATTCAGGTCTGAATACTGCTGCATTTCATTCTTGTTTTAGTCTGGAAATTTCTTGTTTAAGAAACAAGTACAATTCTTAATACAGATAGCTTGTTTTGAACATGAACAAATATTCTATAAACATTTAAGTTCTGAAAATATATTCCAGGCTTTTCTCGTTTATGATCTAGCTGAATTGAGCCATCATCACTGTGAGCATTTATTTTATTTGAATCTTATCTACTAATCCATTCATTTGACTATGTATAAGCATAGGTCAAGCTATAGTGTAACAACAACAACAACAACATCTAAATCGAAGATAAATTTCACATGATTTTGAATTTAATTTAAAAAATGTTAAATTTAAAATGTCCCACTATCTTCATTTTACCTCCTGCCACGAGAGCCCAATATGAAATGACTATCTCTGCAAGAAAATATCATACAAAAGAGATTTCCTATATTTTAAAGAAGGGGCAGTAACTCCTTCTAAGCGAGGAGCAATGTAAAAATCTCGATTAAAAAACTAAGCTTAAATTGGCGAGACGTTATCAAATTTAAATTAATTAATAACGGTGGAGGTAATAAATTCATAACTTCCTTTCTCGTATAACACCCAGCTAGGCATACTGGACTGGTGTATAGTATCTTGTACAGCTTACACAATGTTCTACATTTACAGCATGTACATTGTCTTCAAAACACTCCTCTCCACCATTCATGTCTCAATTTGTATGAATAAAGTTGCACAAACAAATATTAAAGAACCTCCCAACTGACCTCCTGGATTTGATTTGGGATATAGTATATTGGGATTGCTCAATTCCCCCCGCACCACCACCACTTCCTCTCACAAATTGATAGTATAGTTCTTCAATTTAACTTCATTAAGCTGAATTAATTTTCAATGTTTGGCCACATGAAGGACGAGATTAATATGTAGTCCTTAAATTGGTAAATCTTTACGGAATTCTTGTCTAAAATACTTGCGTATTACAGGTACGATAAATGCCTACAATTATTACTTAACAGTGGTACAAAATACCAGGCACGGCAGAAAAGTATGACTGTTCCACTTGTAGCTACAATGTGGCGTCTATATTGCTTGCCTAAGATATACTAATGAGAAGGTGGGGAGAGAAGGGGGAGGGGGAGAGAAGGGGGAGGGGGCGAGGGGAGTTCCGTAATGTTAAGGACATAAGGATACCCCTCAAAAACGATTAAATTTGTACATTTTTGGCAATTTTGTGCTGAAACAGACGTTAAAAGAAAGTCTAGCACAGGAAACTATCACTTTTTCGATCCTCTGGTAACGTGAGATAATAGCTTGTTGATAAAAATGGATTTTCTCGTAATTGTTAAATTTGATAGATGTTAACCTCATCAGGCAGTTGAAAATCGGTTTACTTTATTGTTATTATTAGTGCTCGTAATGCTTCGATGTATACACATAATCCCTATCAGCTAAAAAGTATATCATTAAATGTGCTTGACAATTTTGTGTTTCAAGAGACCTAATAATTATTAGTTAACTGTTAGTTAAACTGTTAAGTTGCTAATAAATATTTTCTCAACAAAGAAGATTATTCTGGGTTTATTTCTTGAAACAAAATTAAATTCTCATTTTGAGAAAATGAATTTACTTACCAACTTTCGAAAAGATAAGAAAATGTGATACAAAAATTAAGAAATTTCAAGAAATTCTAAGATTAATATTTGCAAATAAGAAAAATTGTTTCATATGATCTCCTCTATAATGGCAATAACCAGACGTCAAGACAGACATTCATTACTCAACCTCTGTTCATTACAATTGTTCTAGTCAGTGGTCGAAATAGCAAGCGTCAGGTCCGACATTCAATATTCAGCCGCGGTATCAATTTCCGCGTCAATAATTTACTTCTATAGTGAGTAGTGGGAAGGCCCGTTCCGAAGCCACCAACACCTAAGCTAATTTTACCTTTCAAATGAACCTTTTCACAAACGCTGTGATTGTCTGGATTTTTTCCAATTTTAGCTACATGACCAATGAAAATCTTGTATGTTTTCTGAGTTGACCAGTAAGTTCTGTAAAAGATACCCCAGGATGGTTATATAAAAATTCTATCGAAAGCCAGTCAATCACAGGAAAATAACCCACCCCCATATGACCAAGAAATCACCCAGTATCAAACAAGTAATTGATTCTTTGACTTTTACGCAAAATAGGCCGTAGTCTGCCTTCATGTACCCTGATACTTACTTGAAGCAGTGTCACAGGCACAAATTTCTGTCCCCTCTCCGTAGTTCAACCAGTTTTTTTTGTGGTCGGCTTTGTATGTACGAGAGGGGTACAAGGACAAAGAATAATACACGCGATGCAATGAACAATGTTTACCAGAATAACCTAAATGATAAAACTAGATCGAAAACTTGTATGAAAACAATATCCTCCACTCGATTCTCGCTCGTAATATCTCTCTTCCCTATCCTTTTTGTTAACTATTTGAACACATGGCGCTTGTAACGATATCTACTGAACACACTTTATCCGAATAAGGCATTGTGTTGACCAACGGCGAAATCTGTATGTGAAGTGGCCCTTAAACTACAATTTCAACAACAACAACAGTCACAAGACAGACAAATGTGGTCAACAAGCTTAAGACGGGTCCACTTATGCTGGGAGAAAGTGTGACTTATTTATGACTGGTATTGTATTATCTAGTCTCTCAATCAGTAACTGTTCAATGACAACGATATCAAACACATCGTCTCAAAGATCCCCAAACTTCGATTGAATTGGAGACCTGATTTTATGTTCCAGTCATTGGGTAATACGCTAATAAATTATGAAAAACGAAAAGCACTCACAAGTTTGTCTTTAAATGCGAATTTTATGTCATTTTTCTTATCTATTAGCTTGTTTTAAGAAACAAACAGGAATGGAGGGTTTGCACTATAGTACCGACACTTCGCTGGCCGTATGAGCTCCGGTTCCTCAATCTGGGCGCTTCGCTATCTCTTTGACCCATACTATATATTTTAATCGATGATAACTGGTATAGTTGAGTGTAAGTTGTCAAAATTATCATAAATGTAAGCTTATTGGTTCTTCCTTGGAATAGGTGGAATATTTGATCCATATTATCATATTTACACCAGTATTAATAGTTGAAAACCCGCTCCATGTTGTAAACATAGGGGAGAGATTTTGAGAACGAACCGGAGCTCACACAGTGGCCCATATGCTGTACACCTATCACTGCCATCGGGAGCATCATTGTCCAAAAGTTACTGTGAAAAGGAGCATGGCACAGGGCTAGGACACAGAAATCAACTGATTTCTAGTACAGGGGAATCAAATATAGATGCTGAGTGGTTGAAGAATGATTCTACCATACCTATACCCTACCCGCACATTTGTTTGTAGATAATTATTCTTTAGACTACATCGCAGAGTTTATATTTAGTGACCTATATCATCATGTATGTTATATATGCATACTTGTAGATAATAGTCTATTCAAACTACTGGTGTTGATAGAAATTGAGACAGCAAACACCAGTTGCGGTTTTACCCATTCTAAAGATGGGACGGACACACCCGTCGGTACACACAGAAAACGTAATGATTCGGTGTGAGCTATTCAGCAATATTCTTTCATATAATCGAATTCGCGATAGCACCTTTCGTTTATGATACCTTAGATATTTAAATATGTACCCGTTAGTATAACTCATATAGCTATACCAAGTACTTCCATCATGGCAGTGACAGCATAATTAGGTTCGTACCTTCGCGACCATAACAGAAATGTCAACGTTATGGTGGCCTATTGGGACATCGACCTTTTTTGGGGGTTCTGATTTTTGGGGGGTATTCTCCATTTTATTTTGTACAAGCATTTTCTAGTTTACCACGGAATGTCTTCAGATTTCTCGCATTCATAGTAACTATGGTAACGTCGTCGCATTTTTTTCATCCTTTTTCCATCGAAAAGCAAACCAAATTCTTCCAAACGTTTACACGGTGATATTAATCTTTACACCGCGGTGGAAAGATTAACAGTGCGGTAGAAACCTTTCTACCGCGGTGTAAAGGTTTCTCCCGCGGTTGAAATGATTTAAAGTTCCACCGTGGTGGAAACATCTACTCCACGGTGGAAACGTTTCAACCGCGATGGTAACTTTTCCAAGAATTTTCTTTGTTTTCGGTGGAAGAAAAAGGATGAAGAAACTATGACGATTTTGGCAAGAATGACAGAAATCTGAAAAAACATCCTGTGATAAAAAAGAAACTGTTTGTAGAAAATAGGCGAAAAATAGAGAAAACTCCCCAAGAAAATCAGTAAAAGTAACAACGAATGTGGAAAACCCCTATAAAATGTCGATATCACCTACAACGTGCAACAATACAACTATATCCTATACCAAGAAGTGCACCTGTAACATATTTTGATAGACATCTCATGCACAGGGTAAGGGACAATAATGGCGATGGCTGTGTGTAGACGGTAAGTATATCTATACGTACGTAAACTGTGTATGTGTTATAACCGTGAATGATTTGGCATGGGAGACAAAGATTAAATGACAATACTGTCTATGATATATGTTCTAACACATTTGGTTATCAGCTTAGTGCTGTATTCTTGTAAATGTATACACGTAGTACCAGAGTCTCATGGTAATGCGACAAGAACATGATGAGAACAATCTCTACATGACCATCGTAATAGACATACTTTAATAAATTATAAGTAACACTCAGGGCTTTTGACGCCTTCATGTACCTATATGTACATGTATAATAATCCTGATGTATTCAAGCTATTTTGCACTCAATGCATCGTTTAAACCTTTCTGACCTGGGCTTTTTGGGACCTGTCCAGGCCACGGGGTGGTGGTGGTGGGGGGTGATACTGCCCCCCAATTTGACAAAATACAAAGTATGGGAGTGTCAGCTCTCATTTATTTTTCGTTCCGGAGATGTAACGGAATGTTTCAAATTACCTTCCTCAACGCAGCGAACTCCAAGCAAATAAGGAGTATTACGTGTACTTGACATATCATCATCTCACAGGTACGAGAAATTCATGTTCCGAAATGGCAGTTTGTTAATTGGTTAATAAGGCGAACCTAGAAAAATAGTATATTATTGTCTGAGATGTATTTTATCAAATTCAATAACTGATATAGGTCATTAGTACTTTACGCAATTGAATCATGATCTTCCTGGCGAAATAAGGGATTCACACATGTCATATGTGTCAGATGTGTTTACCTAAGATGGTTTTATGCGAGCAATGACCATGAACGTATTAAACCTGTCTCTTATCAGAAGATCAATATGATATTGTCAAATCGTGCATCCAAAGTTTACGCTTGATTTGTACTATAGTATTATTGTAACACTTACATATGTATACTAACCGACCAATAGCCGATTAAATACAGTATTGCCGAAAACAGACGGGTATTTCCCTCTCCGACATTTTACTTCCCTGTATATATATGAAATATATTGAAACTTTAAATACCACCTTATTGGTATCTGTTTGCAATACTTGAAGAAACTTGAAACAGGTACGTTATATTATTATATTATTCAGTGGCAATTTTTGGTATCTATTTATTGTAAATGTCACTAATATACAATGTCACCACGGTCATAAAACAGATATTCAAATACATAATTAGACATCTTGACCAATTTCAAATCAGTTCGCCAATTTCTTCTTTCATATGGTGGAAGCTGTATAACTCACAAGTCAACAATTTCACAAGTCACATAATCAGCAATCATTTCTAAAGGTTCCCTAAGTTTTATTTTATTTTATTTACTTATTTATCCTATAACGAACGAGAAACAATTATATTTACCTGTATGGCATAACATACACATACTCACACTTCAAGCTTGTCATTGAACAATTTCTTGGATATATTGGCTAATGTCTGAAAAGATTGTTCTATGACTGAGCTGTTCTGTGATGCTTTTACATATACAGACAGGATATTGGCCTGTGTGTCACATATACAGACAGGATATTGGCCTGTGTGTCACATATACAGACAGGATATTGGCCTGTGTGTCACATATATACAGACAAGATATTGGCCTGTGTGTCACATAACTTCTTGTCAGTACGCCGGCTTCTTTTTTCATCACCTTTATATGTTGCGTATATTAGGATTCGTTTCATATTGGTGCCTTACCTATGATTATGGTCCTTCGTTGCCTTCGTTGCATGAGTTGAACATGATATCTCATGGGATAGGAAACATCATCAATGGTTCACCTTTGCTGCCGTGCCGCTTTCCACGTTTACTTGTCTTATATGATAAATGGTTCGAACCAATCACTTATAATTCTACTATACTCAATCCGTTATCGTCAGTATAGACAAGTATGAATTCGTTGAAGATTACTGTTTTTTTAATAACAAGTGACCTGTCCGATATTATAATATTATATGGTCCTAAAATATCAGTAACAAAGTTATGAAACTGAAACAATAACCAAGAACTAACATCGATTATCGGAGTTATTTTCCTTGGTTGAAGTTTATCGTGAGTTTTGGACCAGCTTTGGCTCTCAAACAAGGATTTTGATGCTAGGTAGAGCTATCACACTATTGTAGACATATTGAATGTTGCGTAAAAAATAAATGTCACTGAATTTTTTAAGTGAGGTTAATTAGCCAAATTATGCTTAAGTCGAAATAATTAAAAAAAGAGAAATTATATACCAGTAGATGCCTTTATTTGTCGACTAAGATAGAGAAGTCATCGCCAGAAATATTATGTGAACTTTGTATAATCAGCTGATGGTAAACGACTTTAGAATTAAAAAAAACCCGTGAGAATAAACATTCAGAAAGTGATTAAACATTAACAAGAGCATACATCAAGACGGATAGAGCGTCGTTTTTATTTCACCTTATCGAAACATTTAAAGTGCACAGTCGTTACTCAATTTGGGCAACGTTGTTGAAATTCGTAATCTCGTGAAATTAATGCGCTGCATGTCATTGTCTCGGTTGTCTTCTTATTTTACTCTCACTGTGGTTTACACACGACTAAATATCTCTGTACTATTTATGTAGTAAAATGACCTGGATCATCTCCAGAAAACTGTACTGTCAATATTCTGATAACAGATATTGTCAGAAAGTCTGGATTCTGCCTTCAAACATACCAAAAATGAAGGTGACCGTTTGTAACATTTTGCTAGATCACAGTTGGCGGAAGAGAGGTGACATCATCAATATCAGCATGGCAAAGCCACGGCATTGTAATGAAAATTTACTGAAACATATTATTCATTTGCAATGTAACTGAGAAACTTATCAATTATGAAGATCAGTCATCCACTAATGGAAGGAATATGGTCTAGTCGTTGTAGCCGGTTTCTATTATCCGAGATAACTCTCGGTAGAAGGTATCATCAGTGGCGTGTAGCATACAAGGCATCGAGGCAATGACTAAGATATTGTTGAAGTATCTTCTTTAAATGGTGGACCAAACGAATACTATACTGTATGTTATTGCATATCATCAGTAAAGCTGTATGCAATATACAAGCATGAAATTTGCATTTTGTTGGACCCTCTGTTAACATCGTGTACTTGAGAGATGCGGCTCTTCGACAAACACTCTTCAAGGTAGTACTGGCGTGGAAAGAAATTGAGGCAGCAAACACCAGTTGGGGTTTTAGCCCTTCTGAAGATGCATCCCTTAGGGGGATTATAATGGGACGGACACATCGGTCGGTATATACAGATATTCTTTCTTATAAAAAATCGGCGATATCACATTTATTTATGATTCCTTAGACATTCTCATCTGTACAATACTTGTACCCGTTAGTATAGCATATACCGAGTACTTCCTTCATCACAGTAACAGGATATATACCTTCGAGAAAATAACGAAAAGGTCAACGTGTAACTTGTAAGTATATCTGATAGCAACAAGTACACATGAACACCGGCAATAATGGAGATGGCAGTGTGTAAACGGTAAGTATACTTACACTATGTATGTGTCCTTCTTACTGTTAATGATTAATTTGGCATGGGATTAAATAATGTGAGATAATGTCTATCAAATATTCTTACGCATTTCATTATCGTTTTAGTGCTGTGCACTTATATGATGTACTCGTGGTACCTTGCCCAATGGTAATGAGACAAGAACATGATGAAAAGTTCTAAATATGACCATCCTCAAAGACATACTTAAATGATAACTTATACGCAGTTCCTGGATATCTTCTTGTACTTATGTACATGTAATAATCAAGGTGCATCGTTTAACCTGTTTTGCGATAATTTCTTTACCTCCGTGCCTTACACGATAGGTCTAGGTCGTACTGTCACACCAGGTGAAAATATAATGTTTTCATAATGTTTCAAAGTTAGCTTCCTCAATGCAGCGAACTCCAAACAAATACCGGATACATGTATTTGACAGCATAATTAGCGTTTTATAATTAACATTTCACATGTACGACAAATTCAGCTTCCGAAAAGCAAGCTTGGCAATGTATTAATAACGTTAACTTAGAAAAAAAGTATATTATTGTTCGAGATACAATAATAATACTATAATTGATGTAAGCCATTAGAGCTTCCTGGCGAGCTAAGGGATTTTCACATGCCATTTGATGTCCAAAGTGTTTTACCTGAGATCGTTTTATGAGGACGGATGACCATGAAAGAACTAAACGTGTTCCTGGAGATCATCTGATATTGTGAAACCGTGCTTCCAAAGGCTATATTTGATTTCATCAATGATATATCTGTTGTACTGTGTTATAGTAACACCTACATACGTATATACTAACCGACCAATAATACTCGGTTAAATATAGTATTACTGAAAACAGACGGGTAATCCCCTCTCCGATATTTTACTTCCCTGTTGATATTTTAAGTTCATTTATCAATTTTATTTGTATTTAAATATTACCTTATTGATATCTGTTTACAATACTTCAAAAAGCTTGAAATAGGTAGATTCTTATGTTATTATAGTATTCATTTGCATTAGTAACTATCTATTGTAAATGTGACTACTACACAATGGCACCACGGTCATACAACAGACATTTAAATACATATTTTGACATCTTCTCCAGTTTCAAATCAGTGCACCAATTTCTTCTTTCATATGGGGGAAGCTGTATAAGTCACATGATGAACAATTTCACAAGTCACATAATCAACAGTCATTCTTAATAGCTTCCAAAGTTTTACTTTATTTTATTTAATCGTTAATTTTATTATGTTGTTTACCCTAGAAGGAACGAGAAACAATTACACTTACCTCTAAAGAAATAGTCACACATATTGGCTAACGGCTGAAATGACTGATCTGTGAATCAGCTGTTCTTGTGATGTGTTCAGAGATGTAGTCAAAATATTGTTCTGTGGGGTCATATGTCTTCTTGTGAGAAAGCCGAATCTTTTTTCACCAACGTTGCGTTAAATGAGCTTCGTTTCATAGTGGTGCCGTCACGATTTCATGGTCCTTCACTACTTGAGTTCAACGTGACATGGGATAGAAAACATCATCAATACATTGACCTCATTGCCGGAATAGTAAAGTATGAATTTGAAGAATGTTACTGTGTTTTTTAAAAATATTATATTTAATCTTCTACCTCAGAGCTTGTTCAGGGCTTGTCAAATAATAATTCTGCATAAATTTTCTGTGTTTATTTTTTGCACTTTGTATAACAGACTGAACTCTACAAAATGAACACCATTACTTTGTGATATTGATAATATATCACGCTTGAAATAAATTTGTAATTCTCTTCATATAATCCCCCAATACTGATGTTTCATGTACAAGAACTCAGTTACATAGGGAAGCGTCGTAATGTCTTCGTGTTCGAGTTGACAAAGCTTATTGATGCCGTCCAAGTAGTAACAGGCGGTCCGTGTTGTTTGGCTTTTATCCCATGCTTTGTGAAATTGTCGAATGATAAACCACAAACACGTCTATGACCCTACACCGCATTATAATTTGACCTATGTGCCGGTAAACACAAATCCATTATGACGCCTTCCTGTGTAATTGAGCTCCGGCGAATGAAACAACAGTACTGGATTTTTATTTGAACAAAATTGCGGTTATTTCAAGCGTGATATATTATCAAGGTCACGGGAGTAATGCTGGTCATTTTGTAGAGTTCAGTTGGTTATACACGCTGCAAAAGATACTAGTTATGCAGAGTTAACGAATGATTTTTACAGGCTTCAAAGTAGACGACTAATTCAAAAGGACAGGCTTTAAAACTGTAAAAAAGAACTAATATCGATTGTGTGAGTTTTGTCCTTTCGTTCAATTTTATCATGAAGAGCTTTGGAACAACTTTCGCTCTCAAACGAAGGATTTTATTGTTTTGGTGGGAAATTTAAGCCGTACGACATCGGACATTACAGGTTAGTTTCTCTGGGTATTCTTGCATTTAGCAGGTTACCCGATGTTGAGGCGTTTACTCCATCAGACGTCCACGATACTCATCCATTATCATCAGATGAGCTGATCTGTCATCACAGCTCCCGAGCTAGCGTATCTAATTCCGCTTAAGCCGGTGCTAGGTGCCATGTGGATACTTCATAGTCACCACATGAACATCTGCAAGAAAAGTGCGACTGAGATACTAAGGCTACGTCCGAGGATCTACCGTATTCTCAGGTCTGAATGTTAGGTGCCGAGGGATGCTTTCCTGTAGAGTCATATGGTTGCCTTGTACTCGCCAGACGTCGTCAATATTTCTCACCTCTTGCATATCGCTCCAATTCGACACTACATAAACCTATCACACGATTCTAGTCATATTAAATATTGCGTAAAAATAAACATCACCGAATTGTTTAGTGAGGTTAATTAGCCAAATTAAAACGGGGAATTATATACTAGTAGATACCTTTATTTGTCGTTTAGTTGTGGGAAAACTATAAGATAGAGAGGTATCGACAGAAATATTAATCAGCTCATGGTAAACCACTTTAGAATTTCAAAAGACCGCGAGGACAAACAATCAAAATATGATCAAACAAGATACATCAAGACGGATAGAGCATCGTTTTTATTTCACGAACGAAACGTTTGAACTGTACATTCGTTACTCAATTTCGCAACGTTACCGAAAATCGGAATCTCAGAAAAAAGGGTACTGCATTGTGCTACCACTGTGGGTAGTATCTATTTATGTAGTAAACTATGCAGTAGGACCCACTTTTAATGCTGCATGCATGAGAGATGCGGCTCTCCGACAAACACTCTTCAAAGTACGTTTAAACGTCGATTCCTTCTTTTCTTCTTGAAGACATCCGCGTTTTGGTTATTGTTTTTTCATACCTTATTTTCCTAAGAGGTTTTGTCAAAGAACTAATACCGTTAATACTACCAATAATTAACTGAGTATCATAAAAAGATTGTATTTCCCATCGTCTGACTTACCTAAGTTAGGGACCATCATTTGAATATACCACTCCCTTTACTGATGACAGAGCTGGTTGATAAATGACGCCTTCCATTCTCAATAATCTTAATATTTGTGCTGCCGAGGTAATATTATCGAATATCTTCCTGTTTAAATAGTACAGGTGAATCCTCCTTATTATATCCCGGGGTTAACATTGTCCCAAAACATCAGGTGGTCTGTATGGTTGAAATCTTTGTTCGGAATAGGTTGAGCATGCGAAATGATAATCCATGCTAAATGTCTACAGTTTTCCCTTATATTATTATTAGGGTATACGTATTTCGTTCGAAGCATGCAGCGCCCCTTTCCTCTCATCAATACAGCTTGTGTTTATACGAACGTACCCTGATCTAGATTTCACCATATAGTCTATATTGTATCTGGTCTCTGTATTATTACTTTTCAGAGCTATTCAATCGACAGTTTGTATCAAGCCTAGTGTTTATCCTTGAGTAATTAATCTATTGTTTTTTTGTACAGGATTCAACAGAGACAGCCGCTCGGCACCATAGTGATCAGAACATACCATGAGCACCAATATGCCTGTGGCAATTCACAATGGAACTAGTGACATCAAGTTGGACGATATTGATGTGGTATCTCCACGAGAAAATAGAGAACAGTATATCCTACCAATATCCCATAGCTCAAGTGACAGAGGACATTGTCAGTCTTGTAAGGAATGTAAGACTCTTCCGGACAAAGGTTACAGTATCCCCACGGCACCAGACAGCGGTTACAATATCCACACGGCACCAGACAACGGTTACAATATCCCCACGGCACCAGACAACGGTTACAATATCCCCAAGGCACCAGACAACGGTTACAGCCTTCATATCGTCACAGAGGAATGTTCTACTCCAGAACGCCAAAATGATCGAGAAAAATCTGCAAGAGTGAACACTAGCAACCTGTCAGAGAACCTTATGTTTGATTCAGAAGAATCGATTTTGAATGTTGGAACTTGTAGCGTCGATCAGACAAATCAGTTATCTCCGAGTGCGATTCAGAAGTCATCCACGATGGAGTGTCCAAGAGCATCGTCTCTCGCCAAACGTGTTCAGCAAGAACTTGAAATATATGAAAAACAGAAAACAAACGGTACCAACGAAGAAAGTACATACTATAGTAATTCTTGGTTCGTTGTAGGAAGAATAGAAATTTCCGGGGGTGTTTTGCAGGTCAGAGGCGACTCCGGAGACCGTGTCGTGATTCTACGTATCCCCGAAGGTGCACTTACTGAGCCCAGGGAAATTTACATGGCTGTGGATTGGCATGGTTCGGGCTTCAGTCCAACGGTTAAGTGCGGTCCACCGGGAACACGGTTTCACAGCGGTGTCTACATCTTCTTACCAATTTATGGAAAATCTGAAGAACTAATCTTGCGAAAACGACAGGATGACGACGCTGACAAGGTTTCACCCTGGGTTGAAAACCCTGAATCATGTTCCAGTCTGGCGACTGAGAGTAACTGTGTCATCGAGACACACAGCTTCTCGGATTACGAAATGGTACCATCAGGTGATATGTACAAGGAATTCAACTTACAGGTCTATGCACAACAGGCGGCAGTGGGTGGTTTAATTTGTATCCGTTACTACCTTGTGGACAATGATGGTGACGCGCTTCAAAAGGTGAGTTATTTCTTAGGATGTACAGGACCTGGTGTAAAGCGGTCGTTCACCTTTACTCAGAACATCATCGGATAAGAACCCCGTAACGCCAAGTTAAGCTGAATTAGACAGCTGTAATTACATACGTCCATCAAGAATCTTCTCGTCAATAATCTCTTTTCCTTCTGCTTTCTGTTTATGTGCCCATGTGAGTAGGCGTTTCACCCTCAGTAAATTCATGCATGCAAAATCCCGACACCATCTTCATGATGTTAACATGAACAATCAAGAAAACTTGGTGACATACATCATTTTGAAACTAACTGAAATAACAAAATACATGATAAGATTCTTCTAATTTCAACGAGTGAATGCCCTATCTGTTATTTCTTGCGTGTATAACCAACTTATCTTGCTCGATGTTTTAATCATAGTCATATATGAGTTATGATAATAAAGCTGCTTAAAGTTTAATGGAAAGAATCTGGAGAGTGAAACTATTTTCTGTCGAAATTTGAATTTGCATTATGATGTATATTATAGCGTGTTAAAGCCGGAGAAAAATGCCTCGATGGTTACTGTGTGGAAAACTTTACACTGAGGGTAAAAAAAGGCGGAGAAGAGATGAAAACTACTGTGGAGTCCCAAGGCTTAAAGTCGCTGGAACACCATCCGACACGGGTGAGGATATCAAAGGATATATATTTAGGTCTTCGTTTTGAATTTTAAGGTTTAAGAACGGATTATCTATCGGAACAGAGATAAAAATAATCGGGCAGGAATATAATTTCAATTATTTTCAACTCCATTCCACCGTGTCACAATTAATGACATAACTTACTTCAATCAATGTTAAGACGACAGTACCATACACAGGCAACAAATGAATATAAAAAATATGAGTTTCCTTTATACTTTCATCAAGCTAAGAAGGTAGATAAATTCGTGAAAATGAGTCAGATATTAGTTTTTAGTTTTCTCTTCAAGTAGCTATCTGGAGTACAAATGCTCGAAAACAATAAAGAAGCTCAAAGTAATGTTCGTTGCTAATTGCCATATAGCATGGTAAGGTCCCGCACATGTTATGGGATCTTAGCGGAATCACCCAGGGGAGAAAACTTTTTTAAATATAAATTTGTGTTCACGATCTCTCGTCTATATATGACCATGCAGAATTACGATAGTACCGCGCACTAAAATCGTTTGAATTCTCTATTTTTGTTGTGTGTTTTTTTTTCCATTTGAATTCATCCCCGAAGACTACCACAGAGGAATGGATAAGTAATGCGAAAGAAATGTCTTCGGGGTTCATTCTTCGACAATCAGAGGGTGCACACAATCCTGAAGCGTGCCTAAAGTTTGAACTGCCAGGAATTCCAGTGGTTAAATGCGTTGAAATAAAGGTATGCATATTCGTTCTGTGTTTCCGGAGGTTGATGTTGGACAGGCAGAAAAACCTGCCTTAACTTGAACACTGTCTCCACCGGACGTAATGCCTAAGTCGGAATAGTTGATTTAGCTTTTTCCCGCTTGTGTTACTCTGAAGCAAAGTTGATGATACTCTAGATCTATTTACGACAAGAATGTTGGTCCCCTGGTAAAACATATTTCAGTGAGTGTACAGTCGCATACTAGTTGGTGGCCGACGAATGTGAGAATTTAAAACTGAAGAATAGAAGAGTTTATGAAGGGATTGTTAATGAATTTTACACCATCGTCATACCGGATAAAACTTCTATTACAATGATACTATCGGAAATTATAATTGAGGAAGTTGAGTTGTCTCTGTAGATAATTATGACCGTGTAAACATATCCAGTCGAAAATTCGTTTGTAACCATCATCATGCATGTGATAAATATCACACATTATAGCAAAGTTCGATCGTATAGGGATACTATGTACAGCGTGTTATGTGAAAGTTCCATGGTTTTCATATGAACATCAACAATCTTAATGCAAAGCAGCATACATATCTGTATTACGGATTGGATGATAGGAATGTTTTAATGTCTTGTGGGTATCATTGAAAACTGTTGACCGCTTCTGTCTTGTATTTATATACATAATATATGCTGCGTGGAGTTAGGTGTTAATGTGGTCTTTTGAATTAGGGTTTTAGCCATTTATTCATTTTTGCGAACCAGGGATTCAATTCATTATTGTTTGAATGTTTTTTATTTGGCCGACATAAGGTAAACTTTGTGAAATTGTCGGATGTTGGATTGTGACATGAATCGTGCTGGGGCAGTGACTACCCTTTAATTGATATATGCATAATCTAGCTCTACAAAAAAGTATGATCCCATGAACAAGCTCCTCATGGTGTTCATATGAACAGTAGAAATCAAAGCGAGACTGAAATACATCATTCTCTAGACATTGACTTTACAACGAAAACCATATGGATTTAGAATACTGATCAGCGATAATGTTTTAATATTTTTGAAACCCACTATGTCTTGTCGGAATCATTGAAACCTGTTGACTGCTCTCTTGCAGGAAACTAGTCTGCGTTTATATATATTATGATTGTTTTTTTTTATTTTGTTGCCAATGCTTTTATATGTGAATTAGTTCTGGACGCGAATTGTTTAATAGACGACGGCTGAATATTGCATGAAGGAACAGTCTCTTGTATATATGGTTATTCTTACAGCAGCAAGATAAGAAATCACTTACGGTTGAAGAAGAAGCTGTGATGCCGAAGTCAATGGCTACTACCCGATAGTTCATTTTGGCATACTCTAACCATATGGTTATTCTTAAATATCTGTTACAGGTGCAAGATGAGACATCACTTACGGTTGAACAACAAGCTGTGATGCTGCACGACAATATACAACCGCAAGATTCGACGAATTCAATACTATCTTTTCAGATGGTTGAACGTTTGTCAGCTTTGATAGACATACGCGAAGACAGTTCTCTGACGCTTATAAATCTGATGCAGCCGGGGATGACAATAGTCAAACTTAACCCGGACAAAGTATGTATGCAGGGAGGAAGCCGGACGAGATACGTGCTGCGCTATTACGAATGCCTATGCATCGTTAAAGGCACTGATCGTGAAGAAGCATTACGAGAACTTAAAAGTTATCTCCGCCAAATGGGTGAAGAAAGAGCTGTCGATATTGTAAAGGAGTATTTATTAAGAAGGAACCCAGGCAGACTGTTTACACAGGACAGAAAAAAGGACAGTGGATGTTATTCAGACTCCCGACTATCACAGAAGTTAAAAGAAGAGAACACAGGAGCAGATGGGGCAAATAATCCAGAGCTGATCGACACTCGCTTCGGAGAAGAGAATACGTTCAAAGAACCAAAAGAATCTGAAGCTTCAACGTTGAAAGATTTGACGTCAGATTCCTCGGTCACAAAATGTTTCCATGACAAAACAAAAAGAGATGGCAGATTAGATTTAGATAATTTGGGTATAGGAAACCCGGATGTGACCATTAACAGGGAACTGGAGAGTATTGACCGAGCTTTACAAGAGAATAGGCAGATTCCAACACTCATGGTAACGTCGCCCGACGAGACTTGTTCACCGACCGATCGACCAACAGAAGGAGAGTAAGGATCATCCGAGGTCATACTTCACCTTGGAAATTATGTCTCAATGAGATATCGGACGCTTGTCAGCAACAGTCGTTTTCGTATTAGAGCGTCAGAGCGATAGTTAACTCCAGAAGATAAACTGTAAGTTACTTCATGAAGAAAATATCTCCCGAAGCCCTTATTGCCGATTTTGGGTATGAACAATTTGAAACATTTGCAGAAAAATACGTGGAAGCGGATCATTTGACAATATTCTGTTGATAAAACCTCAGCATACGAGCTGTTCACATGTGTGTGTGTGTTTTCATCAAGTTTAAGTACATAAGGGAGTGTGAACTTTTTTGTTAACGGTAATTTTAACAGTACATCGGGCGATATGAATGAAGTACTTTCATTGCTCAAGATGCAGGCCGGACATACTTACTGTACATATGAACAGGGCCAGTGCAGTATTTACTTTATATATTACCTGCAAACTTTTTTACTCTCATGGAATGTTGAACGAATATGGACAAAAAGGAGAATCTAATGTGTATTTCGAACATGCAGCATGTTTGATCGTCAATAATGACATTTTGTTGAAAGGGAATGTTTGGAGAATTCATGATCCGCACTTGTGAATTTACACCCCTATCCAGTGCCAAAAAACCTATCTCAGTTGGGGATGTTAGGAGAAGCAAGCATTCGTACACTGATGATTTAGTTATCATATAGTCTAGAAAAGAAAAGAACTGAATCACTACCGTTATGTAGTATACACCGGGTATATGTGGCCCTATTATGGTAGTGAGGTATAATAGTGTATTGGCATATACCCGGTGTATATTACATATTAATAGGATTTTCTTGCGAATTGAAACATTCCGTACAGACCTGTATTCATATGAGATTTCTCGACTCTCTATACTACAATCCTTAAGAAGGACCTTATTGACCGTCTTAGTCTATTAACAGATGACTTCCTTCACATTTACCAACCGTTATATAGACGATCTTCTCGCTGTGGATGTTCGCTATATAATGACGCAGTGAAGGATATATATATCAACCTTCACCGGATTTGAAGAAAACGACAGATAATCCTAACGGCACGTCATATTTAGGCCTTTTCGCTCTATAAAATGAAGTGGGCCTTCTTTCTCGTCGACTTTAAGACAAGAGAGATTATTAGAATTTCGACATCGTAAACTACCCCTATTTGGACAGGGGACCCGCATATGGCGTATACATATCTCGCCTATAGTAGCATTTGCTAGATAATATGTACAAACTGATTATTGCGATTCTTATCGTCACAAAATATTATTTCAGAAACTTTTGAAACAGGGCTGTTCCTCTCTAAGTTTATAAAATTTGTCGATACATATTTATGGCGTTACGTTTCGCTAACTTGTGTCTAATTCTGCTTAACCCTGGGTTAGGGGCTGTATGAACTTGTATCTAATTCCGCTTAACCCCGGGTTAGTGGTCGTATGAACCCATATACTTCACGATTCGTATGCTCATTTGAACAACGTCAATCAAAGCGTGACTGAGATGCATCATTCTTTAAATAACGACTTTACAACGAAACTCATATGGATTAAGAATACTGATCAGGATTTGATAGTTTTTGGAATACCATGATGTCTTGTCGGTATCTCTGAAATCTTTTGACCGCATCACTCTTGTAGGACACTAACATGTGTTTATGTACGATATGATTGGTCTTTATAATGCTGTTGTATGAATTAAGTGTTTCAATTATGGGCGCGGACATTCTCTAATGGACGACAGCTGAGTATTGAATGGCGGACTAGACACTTGTATTCATTTCTTCATTTTTCTAGATTATGTGATTAATAAATCACCAGTTTGTGAGTGCCCTAGGGTAAGAATAAGAACAGATTTCTCTTATATTTCTTTTTATATTTTAGGAGCTTTTCAGACATTAGTTTCAAACGTCCGTTGGGATTATTGAATTCTCAATTTCTCAATATCCAGTTAGTGTTACATTTATCTCAAACATGCTTCCGTTATGCAGCTGCAGCAAATTAAATTTTATCGTGATATTGGTCAAACGTGATATTATGCCTGAGTTGTGTTTGCTCCATGTATACCGCTTTTAGTGCCCAAATTGTTTAGCATTTTAGCTTGGAAGTCGATTAAAGGGGAATGTTATCGCCGGACCTATGTAAACGTTAATATATACCTTGATACTGTAAGAAATCGACTATATATTTTTCCCCCCGATCTCCGAACTTTAAAACGGTAAATTTGGCGATTTAATCGCGTTCCTACCACGAGCCTGTCAAAGCGGTGACCTTTGACCCATGACGTCACAGAGTGAACCAGTTCGCCATAGCATTAGCATTAGCATACGTAAACAAGTAAAATCTGCTCCAATATTTTTCGATTTTTCGATTTTTCGACTGTATTCTCGTACTTTGGAGGCATCATACCTCGTCGGTGTGTTGGAGGGTGTAGCAACACGAATGGAGATGGATTCAAGTTGCACCCGTGGCCAAACGGGGAAAAAATCGGGAAGAAATTCGACGAAATTTGTGCAAAACACGTGGGGGAAGCCGACGAAATGGTCTCGCATTTATTTCGCTCACTTCACTGACGACAGCTATGCAACAACAGAGATGGCAAGAATGTGTGGATATCCCCCTATACTGAAAGAAGCTATTTCCAAGATCAAGACAAATAAATCTTTATCAGAAAGAGAAAATAGACAACCCCTCAGTCTGCCGGAGTGCGTGAGTTATACAGGGACGACCGACCTCGTGGACTCGGCAAGCGACAAACCGTTCCCGCAGACAAGCACTGTAAATCTCCCTGGATGTTTGGGTCCACACCGTTTCCATCGTCTCCTCTACCGAAGATTTAATCTTCCACTCTTGAAATTTTGCATCAGTCCCACGGAGTGATCGAACAGCCAATCCTGAATCCTACATCATATGCCCCGTCTTACAGCTATTAACTGAACTGTAATAATCAATGTACTTTTAATCAACTTATTCCCGTATATAGGAAATTACAACACATATAAGGGAAGTGGGAAGAGGTGCCGACATACTGACTGCGTCACATGGCTTCACAGAATAGTCTTCTGGTTAACCTATTCTAAAGCACATACCAAGAATCTAACGATTCGTGATATGTGTTGTATCTCAGGTACGCTTTTATTGTACCTGTTCATGTGGCAACTTGGATGATATGACTTATTCACTTCTGGCACCAGCTTATCCAGATTATTTGATGTCTTTTTGTATCTCCATGTGAGCACATACATTCTATGTTTTTTTGATACAATAAATTGAAATTGATCACCCGGAAGAGTAACTGAAACTAACAGAAAGGTGTGAAGCAAACATTTTTTATGGGAGGGTGTCCAAGAGGGAGAGTGTGAGAATTAAGGTTTAACGTCGCCCGTTCAGCAACAGGGTGTCCAAAAGAAATAAACTGGGCTTCTCCACAGGTGAGTTAGTTATTGTTTCAACATCAAATAGCTTCCTTTGGAATTGAAACTTTGTTTTCATTTGAGAGGACTTATCCACAGGTATGGATTAGCTCCCGTTTTAACATCAAATCGCTAACAATAATTGACAAACACATAATAAAATTAAGCACGTAAGCAATGTAAATAAGCCGGCCTGCCACGGTATAACAATCTGTCCGTCCCGTAAGAAATGAAAAATAATGAACCATACAATGCCAATAAACACACACATATAAAAATAAAGGCGTAAATAACCACATAGTATGCTCTTACAACAACAAATTATCTGTAGATTTTAAATGAATATATATATTATAGTGACATCCACAATAAGCCAAGCCGGCCTAGTTTCCTTTTTGCTATATTATTTAGAAGTTTTTTAGCACGGAAGAGTAAATTTACGATCCTGTGCATTATAATAACTGATTTATGCCTAAAAAATGCCAGATAAAAGCCGAAATGTAGAAATATTATTGTAAGATCCACAGATAGTTGTAATTTCGTGTATAAAGCATGTAATCAGTGTATTTAAACCGGCCTGCCACGGCCTGACACAGGCTTGAAACAGGCCTGACATCAGGACGACCCAGTTTGCCCCCAGATTCGCTTGTATATGGCTCAAATCTATATGACTCGATAGATTCTCCTTCTCCTTTAGTTTCATGATCGCTTACTGCCTCTACATTCTATTCAGTTCCAAGACCTGTATAATCTCCAACGTCACAGTCTTCAACGTGGTTAACGCTGAAATCGGAATCTGTGTCAGAGCTTGTACCGCTGTCTGTGTTATCCGCCATGTTTGACTCTGGTCGCTTCACTGTGTGACGTCACAGGGTAATCGCCGGGCGGATTTACTGGGGGTAAAAATCAGGCACTTTGGAGCCGTATTTCAGGATATTGCATCATCGCTAAAATTTTGAAAATAATTCTGAAAAATAAAGCAGGCCACAGGGAACTGCTTTTTATTGGTTTTAGCCTTTCAAAAATTGTGATAACATTCCCCTTTAAAGAAAATTAATGAAATCCTCATGTTTTGAACTATATCTCGGTTGGACTGATGCAGGGTGATTCGGTTGTGTTTTGTAGTTCATAAATGATTGTCGATATTTTCCCGTACGTCGAATTCTCTACACGATTGTAAATATGATTTAAATAGTTTTGTTTCCAGCAATGCTGTTAACATAACATTAACATTGGAAAACTGTTCCTCGTAATGCAAAGTTATTATTTTGTTGTCGATTTGTTGACTACTTCTCGTTTCATATTGACCAGCGGTTTGTATTTAGTACTCGGATCAAGATCAACTGCGTTGTTTCCTTATTCAAAATAATCCGTCAGGTAGAGTACATTTTGCTCATAAACTGATGCCATTGAAATTAATAGTTTTTATTTTCGAATTGAGAGTCTGGGACTTTTGAAGATTAGGATTGAACGAAGGTCATCTCTGGTAATTACGGTAAGTCATTTCGTTGTGTATATAATTTTATTTCTTCTAAATTGTCATGTGACTTCTTGTCAGTACGTCGACATTTCCCCTATCTCCGAATTTCACCTTTGAACATTGTCATCCAGAACAATATGTATTATTTTTGAATCTGTAATCCACGATGTTATGTTATTTTCTAATACTTATCGGCATATATTGTGATAAAAAATACGTTAATATTGAAATGTTGACTGTTATATGTGATAAAGCATATTGTAATTAAAACCTGCTTTGTTTTTGCTTTTCAATAGATTTCTATGATGCTATTTGGCATATCTTGATACATGTTTCTCGATGTTACATTTAGCTGAGACTTCATGTGTGATCAGCCTCAGAGAATGATTTAGATTTTTGTTTTCTTAATGGTCATGTGATATTACTCTCATATTGTGTTTGTCCCATGATCTTATTTCCTTCTTTAATTAGCTTCTTACATTTATATGAGTCAAATACAAAGGTAAGTATATAATTCATGCTTTAATGTAACTGGAAACAAACCATAGCTCAAGACACGATCTCGGATATTTCACCATCTGCCGAATTTATCATTCAATTGCAGACTTGCAGCATGATATCGTGGTCATATTATGTTACTCGAAAATACAGCCCATGTGTTGTTACTTTGTTGAGGATTATTATTTCACTCCAAATTTGCTCTTTCTTGACGTTTGCATACTTGAAATTATCGTGTCTGTTAGTGGTATAAAGACGGATTTATGCTTGCTCAAAAGGTACTTTCAGGACTAGTTATATATAATCGAGGCATTGGGAGGAATTTAAAAATAATGTGACACTTAAAGCTAATCCCAAGGTTGGTTTTTTCAAACGATCTTTTGTTTCAACATATACTGAGTGGAAATTGTTTTTAAATTTTATCAAATGCTGTTACATCATGTTCACCACAAAGCGTAACGTCTTCTCGTGTGACTATTCTATAAATGGCAATCAGCTGGAACGTGTAACTGAGGTGAAAGATCTAGGTGTGACATTAAAGACTGACCTCAAATTTAAATGCCACGTACAACAAATGTGTGAAAGAAATCATTCAAAATGCTTGGGTTGATCAAGAGAACATGTACATCATTCCACTCTGTTCCAGCTTTTATTTTTTATACATATCTTTACTTAGAGGTAGACTGAAATACAGTTCGACACTGTACTGTGGTCTCCCATTGTGTTTCTTTTCTAGCAGATGAGATCGAGAGTATTCAAAAGAGTTTTATCAAATATCTTTGTTTTAAATCTGATTTGTGTTATTATAATCTAGGTTACATATCTGCATGTCGTTATTTGAATCTACCTCCACTGTCCGAAATAAGAAAAGTATTAGATTTAATATTCCTTCAAAACAAAATCTCTGGCAGGTATCTGTGCCCATATCTTTAATCACAAATTCCTTGTAACGCCCCTTCGAGGCGATTACACACACCTGCCGTCTTTTTATTGCCGAGATCTAGTATTAACATTAGAAAATTCTCCTTTTTACCTCGTGTTCTTAATCTTTATAATTTGTTCACTACTTATGTTGACGTTATTTCACTCCAGCAAGCACTTTTAAAACTGCTGTATCGAAGTTTTATTACAAGTATCTGCATCTTATTCTGTATGACTTACTTCATGTTTTCTTTAAATTTATTTTTCTTCGGTATGTTAATTACTCTTTTACTCATCTTAGAATTCGTTATTTGTTATTTCGCGTATTTGGTGCATATTTTTTAAAGTGATTTATTTTATATGAGATTGAAATTGACCATGTTGTACATAGCGTTACATCGGAGTCTAGTTAGTGGGTCTTGTGTCTGTTGGCACTTTATGCGAATAAATAAATAAATAAAATAAATAAAAATGTGTTAATAAGGGTATGCCATTCTGGTTAGTGTGCATTTTTCATCAGCCACCAGTCCTGCAATTTGTTCAAGGCTAATACTTCATCATAAACTAAAAAAATAAACACACTTGATGACGATCAGCATGGAAGTAAATGTTGATCACATAGCTGTCGGAGAATGGAATTACCGTGCTTACACATTTCAAAGTATAAAGTATATATGTGTGATGTCCGTATAGAATGAGGCGATTCAAGTACATGTAATATTGCTGTTGTTCAATCATGTGTGACCTGAAGTGTTACTGTTCAGATTGTACATTCATCTGATCTAGTTATTGCAGTTACTCAGAGTATTTTGTATATTATACATTATTATTTCTACAAAATGTCAGATCCAAAGATTATTTATAATAAGTTTTCTAATACGTTGTTATAAAATAAGTATGTTTGAAAATTGTTCGTCCATAATAGTACGTAAGTGAAGGGAAACAGTACTTGGCATAAGACATTTTAGTTGTTTTCCGGATTATTCAATAAACTTGAATGTTCTTTGATATGTTCATATGATGTATGTTTCTGGTTTGACTCAAATAGGCTTCCAGATCAGCTACAGCGGATGAATGGATTGATATGAATTTAATAAAATGTATGATGTTAGTAATCATAAGTGATATTACGTCTGTGTTGTGTTAACTCGGGTACACCATTTCATTTCCTAATTTTACTCATATTTGAGCTATACCGAAAGTATGAGTTATACTTCGGTTTCATGCAGCTGGTTTTAATCTGTAGCTCAACAAATAGGATGGTACACAAAAACTGGGAGAGCATGGTATGGACAGGCAGTGTGTCCTTCCTGATCGATTATCGAAATTACACCGTTAATTCAGATCGGGATCGAAATTTTGGTTATCAGCATTGTTATTAACTTGTTATAAAGAATCTAAAACCTTCTAATTTCTTGGCAGAATACCCAGGCAATCAAACTTTGTGTCGACCAACATGGGAATGAATGGTGTTCACAGAACGGTTCACACTTACTTACAGTAAGTGCTTCCTAATCCACCGGCTAAGTTATACATGTCAGTGTAGAAGGATTCGTTCGAATTACGCGTGTGACCGGGATTGTTACTGAGGTTGTAATTTGATGTTATTGGTAATTGGTGTTACCTGAGATTACCAGATCAGAATATGATATAATCCTAGCTGGTAATCGATTTATTCTGAATATTGTCATGTCAAAAAGAATCAGACCCAAAGATTTCCTTCTATAGTTTTTGTTACAGTCCATTCTGAAAATGACCACACAGAAAGATATTCTTTTCCATTTTATCATTCCAAATGTAATGATTTTTGTCAAATATCGGGTTGTTATTGTTTTCTCGCATATTGTAACAAATAATTATATCCTATAGTACGTTTTCTATGACTAAAGATGTTGACTGATATTTTTGAATAAAAGCGGAGGAGTAATTAAAACTTGATTATACAAAACTTGATTGTGAAATATTAGCTTTCAGTGTTTTCACATGAGCAGTGTGACTAACGTCACAGGACCTAGGAAGTAGAGTAGGCATTAGGACTCGAACGCGAACTGAACTCTTGGAAACCCCCAGTTGAAATCCTGCCTATATAAAGATGGGCACCGCCCAAGTCAGAATTGCCAGTGATTTTCATCAAAAATCACCAGAAATTTTCATCAAAAGTAGGTCAGCTCAGAACTTGCTGGTAACAGTCTCCTAATGCGCCTTCATTCTAAAAATAAATAACGATCGCCGATTTAATTTTACAATTTTTTAACTAAAGGAAACAGATTGAATAATAAAAAGTTCAGTAGATTTCAAGCTTCACGTGTGAAAATACATTTACATCTTTTTAATGGTCTTCAGTGCCCTTGTCCAGGATCAAAACAACTTTTTTAATCGCATTATTTTCCCAACAATACAACAAATTTTTATATATAGTACTATAGTAGAAAGGTAGCATTTATGTAGTTTACGGTAATTCAACTCAAGACCAACACCTTCTCTGCACAAGATAATAATGATTCTATATCATTCTCCTGAGCATAACCGATACAAAGACGAATAAATAGCGTCTCTACATCACGTTGTTATCTAGATATATGAGACAACACATTTTGGGTATCAGCAATTTGATGATTGTACTATTCCGGTTTTCTTGTTTCACATTATATTCTATGACGGTTGATCGGTGATTTTCTTCATTGATAAACATTAAACCACCTCAGCTTCGTTGTGTGAATCGGAATTACATTGCTGTGACACACCAACACACTCCGTGGCAGTGATTCTGTATCCCCTAATCAAGGAATCAAAATGAATCAAGATTTGAAATGACAAGAGAAATTTAGACATATTTTGTTTACACATGTAATTTTTTGTTCAAATTATATCCCAGTGTGATATATAGTCAATATTCAAGAGGTACAAAAAAAACCTCAAAGTATGTGCTCATATTTTCACATCATGATCAAAGTTACTTTATCTAGTTAAATTCTACCCAAAGAAAATAAATTAAGACCCTTTAAACATGCCGTCAATGCCAGATGTTGAGTTTTATACAGCTGTAGATCAGGGCTCTGGGTGTATATATCATGTTTCCTTATACTTGACGCACACAACAGCGGCAAAAACAAAGCCTCCTTGAACAACCTATTTTTATACAGGAAATTCTTAACTCAGAAAATACCATTCTCTCTCAAAAGAAAACAATTTACGCCAGGAAGGCCTTTTTTATTAAGCTAATTTTGTTAGGTTGGGGCCTACTTAGATTCAATAATTGGCACGAAATTTCTTTGATTATATCTTAATTGCAACCATGTTTGTTCCTCAAACCTGACATGCTTGAGATATGTACATGTATAACACACTTTCATTTGAGAGTCCAGACATTCCACCATTCATGTGAACAAATTGTACTCAAAATGGAATAATTAAATTCACACTACCCATTTTTACAGTATCAGTATTATGTTACTATCTGTAGCAGTTAAACCCCAGTAAAACTTAAACAATTAAAACCAGTAAAGAAATTTGTCTGTTGAATAACAGAAAATATGGTATGGAGATTTGAATGAGTAAACTTCTAAACAACTTACATGATACCAACAAAATGTCCCAACACAAGCTGATAAATTCCTTGGGTGGCTTGCAGTATGGCTTTGTTTCACTCTCAGTAAACTTTTATCATTGTTGCTCACAGTCTAACCTGAAGGATGATACCACATCTTTCTTTGTTCTGCTGGGTTATTGCACCAGGCTGACTTAATTGGTTGATGTAGGATATTTCACCACCAGTGGCAATTTGACCTAAATTTGAAGCCTGATTTGGTCTGTGATGAAATGTTTGGATGTGAAATAGGATACACGTTAAAGGCCACAGTTTACATATATCTATAACAATATACTGAATTGTGTGTATTAAGAATGGCAAGTTGGTAATAGCAGTGTAGATAAATGCACTAACAAATGATGGAAAATTAGCATTTCCTATTTCATTATCCCATCACGTTTTGTACTGCGTTATATATACAGTGAAACATACAGCCAAGGGTTCCCAATGGGCATGACAGTGCACTCGCTCAGCTATCAATAAATAATAAAAAAAATAGTTATAAACCAAATTTTCATCAGAATTCGGTCAGCTCAGTACTTGCTGGTAACAATGCCCTAATGTACGTTCAATGCAAAAATCAAGGTTCTAATGTCAATGGTTCTCCTTATTTTGCCGACGAAAGGATTCGGATGGACTGACTGACTGACTGACTCACTCACTCACTCATTACCGGACAATTTGCGATCTGTAGCCTACTTCGTAGGAATTTATGGAATGGGTACATGTCTGACACTTGACCCCGGGGACCACGTGGCCGCCATTTTGAATTTTCCTTTTGCACCTAGGATTATGTCAAATGACGCCAATAAGATTCGCGGAAAAGACAGCTCTCTTGTTACCTTCGTTCTTGAGCTGAGACGGAAAGTTCGGTAGGGAGGGGGGGGGGGGGCAATAAATGCCTTCAGGCCAGATAGGAGATAACTATGGTGTCGAACAGCAGATGTCTCATGCCAAAGTTCATGTCGGCAGGTCAAAGGTCATGTACACCGTGGCCCAAAAATCAGGAAATCATCGAAATTCAGATGAGTTTATGGAGTGGATATATATAACCCATGAGAGGATGCCAAAGGTCAAGGTCACGGTGCGCCCCAAAATATAATTATTGAAAACATTGTCTGTGCTATTACTTCAGTCCAATGATGCGAATTGTGATCATTCAGATGTCATGTTCGACCGCCTGTCCCATACAGGATTTGTTCAACATTAAGATTATTTCTTATAATTTGAGGAGAAATAAACAATTGTTGTCACCTCTCATTTAATTATTCGATATACTTATATATTTTGTGTGTTTGTCATTGAATGTTATATGTGTCGGTGATAATAGCGCCAGAGTGTACTAAGGTGATAATAGCTCCAGAGTGAGCTAATGTCTATTGTATATCGACGGTAAAATAAAGTATTTGTCTATCTATCTAATATATCTATATAAATAAAGTATCTGTCAATCTTCAGGAATACCTCACGCTTATGTCAAACCTGAAATGTATCGAAGGCGAAAGGTCCAGGTCACTGGAGATAATCATACCAAGAAACAATTGAAAATGACATTTTGTGAGACGATGCATTAGTGGTATGCGATGTGTCGGGTACCAAGACTGAGGTCAAAATGTCAACGGCCAAGCTCACTCAGCACCAGCAACATGATGAAAACAGAGAGACTCGTACACTTATCCATAGTGCCAAGTAGACTTGTAGCTAGGATTATCATGAAAATACGAAAGGAAATTCCAGGCATGTGTCTCCACATTATTAACATTCAGCTGAAATGATATTTTCTCCATATCGCTTAACACGTATAACAGCTACAGTTACAAACCCACATAACCATATCCAGTGATAACCCCTTGGAAATACTGCTGGAAAGGCTGTGTTATCATTATATTGTGCGTACAGGTATCAGATTCGACAGTCATTAGATAGGTGTCGCCCACGAACAATATCCTCGTCCGTAATCTTATCATTGTGGTGCCAAGCTGTTTGTTTGTCATCTAAGGTATTAGGGTAAAACATCTTACTTAACTTCACCAGATCAGGGCGAATGATGGGGATGCATCACAGACTGGTATGGGTTTTAGTTTACATGTATATACCGTATCTTTAAAAATTTCGCTACACTTAATCTAAAGTGCTAAAACTTCCACACTAACGGAATGGTTCAATAGACGTGTGCTCGGAGTTCTACTCGGTAAGCTCATGTATGAAATTTGTGTTAATCGCTCAAACCTCCTAAAATTGGGAAAGCCGCTTTGAATATAATGTACACTAGTTTGCGAAAGACGAAGTCGAAGAGAATGTCAGAACGATACGTGCTATCTGTTTAATTTCATTGGCTAAGTAGGTTGAAGGTGAATGCCTACAATGCAATGAAGCTTGCTTTGATTGCAGCATTGTAATATACGATCTTGATATGTTACCTGTGGTTATATAATAACACCACTCTAGGATGGTGTCATCTAGTACAGATTCATACCCATGTGAATCCCCATGAACCCTTACTCTAGAAGGCCGTGATTGGGTTATATACGTGACTATTGCACAATAACATAGTGTGAGGCCATTGTGAGGGAAAACCAGATCAAACTTCCTTGTGCAAAATAGGACACATCAACATGTATGGTATACTAATACAAGCTAAGGTCAAGGACGAACCAGCGAATATTTATTTCCATTCACCACTCAAACCAACAAGCACATAGTGGTCTTTTGTTGACATGCTTCTGTGCAAATATGCTTGGCTGATATGGTCTCTAATAATCTTATCACCGATAGACCACCTTTCAACTAATTTAAATAGAAATCTTATCAAATGACATTTTCTTTTGCCACGATCTTGTAGAGGAACTCAGTTGTGAACATGCAGTTTTGAACAGTCCGAGCTGACTACAGGAAAATTTTTTCAATCCGCCTTTTGCATTGAGAAAATAAAGAAGAGTATGTCTATGCAGTGACACGTGACTGATCAGTTACTGGTTCGTTTATTTTCACTCTGCCCTATATTTTACCCTGGTGATAGTTGGCATATTTTCATGAAATCTCTGCCAAATTATACATTATTCTAAGCATGATGACACTTTCTTAGGATACTGGGAAAATATTGTAGATGTCAGTTGTCAGTTGTTACGCGTTAAAAATAATCTGTCAGATTTAAAGATGGGACAAAGCGAAAATATACCAAACAGAGAATCTCTCCGTCGTTCTCTCAATAATGTGCAAAAAAGAATTGTTCGGATTTGCTTCTAAAGTTAGTTTTCAAGTGGTCAAATATTAGATACTTCAGAGTAGGCCAAGGCTCCCTGGTTAGGCAAGTTTATAAAATCAAACGCATTCTTCTTATGAATGAATGAATGGAAGTTTATTCATCATATATAAGAAAAAGTAAGCAGTACATGTAATTTTACTGTTTCATCACGGTGGGAATAATGCCCAATGGGCTTGTTCTATCCCATAAGAAAAATAGCCCTGGTCACAATACTAAAAGAAAACTGGTGAAAGTGGGATATATAATAGGCAATGAGACAAATAGCAATGGCGAAGTGGTAAAAATAGATTAATTTTCAATTAGAAAAGCTTTAAGATTTGATTTAAATAATTAGGAGGATGTCACGGTTTTAAATGTTCAGGGGGCTTGTTCCATTCCTGTGGTCCCGTGCGTGACTGACTGTATCGTAGGAAAAATTGCATATATAAAATGGTTCTTGACAGTGTACAAACTGACATACAGAAATTGATCAAAAAAGTCCCTAATTCAGCAATCCAGGAGAAGTTAAATGAAATATGGCTGCAGGAACTCTTGGAAGAAGAAAATAAATCCAAGGAAATATGGAACAAAAAGAAGGCATGGTTTGAAAATTTGCCGTCCAATGATATGTCCGAGACAGACGATATTTTACCGTCCCAAAATAATCGTCAACAGAACCAAACAGGACAACAAAACTCAGCCCGTCAAAATACAAACAGGAATCGCCATGCCGCAGACAGTGCTTATAACGGAAGAAACAATAGTAGACTGGCAAGAAGCAATACAACTGGAAACTTACGGGGAAGACAGAACAACATGACTAGATTAAGAAGAAATAACACGACCAACAACAACAGCAGTGGACATAATAGTAATATCAACCACAACAGACGTGTTAATATCAATCACAACGCACGTGTTAATACCACAAACAACAACGGACGTACTGGCATCACTAACAACAACAGAAGTAACAACCATACCAGGAGCAGTGCAAGTTCCAACCGTGACAACGAACACACCCGAGGAAATGCTAGCAACTTTAGTAGTAATAACAGCAACAACGGTTCCCGACGTAACGGCTCCATTAACAACGGTAACGGAGATAACGGACATGTGGTTCGCCGTTCAAGTGCATCATACGCCCAGGCTGTGAGTGGAGAAACGCAGCCTAAAGTTATTGACGACCAGCCAGCGTACACCCCTCCTAATCTCAGACCGCGCCACAACAGTCAAGAGCAACGATCTAATGGTAGACCACGAAATCATTTTTTAGACGAGGGTCACGGGCAAAACGGACACCGGTGAGAACTTGTCCTGACCTAGAAACT